>CAUYQG010041600.1:0-42755 GCA_963574415.1 Tarsius wallacei | reverse complement strand
CCTGCCCGCTCGGGCGGCCCGGCCCCGCACCCGCAGACCCGGCCCGACCCGGCGCGGGCAGTTCTTCTTGTACTCTAGCTCGAGTGGGACGAACCCTGCGGTTCCCCCGGGCCGTCTCGCGGCACCTCACAGGGTGCAGGGGGAGGAAAGCGGAACCGGCTGTCCGCTCTCAGCAGAGGCTCCGGAGAAACTGGAAGTGAGGAGGGTGGGAACCGCGGGAGAGGGACGCGGAGACGGGAGAGGGACGCGGGGGGCGGCGCGTCGGGAAGGCGGGGAGGAGGGAAGAGGGGGGACGCGAGGGAAAAGGGGGGCTCAACCCCAGCCGCGGGAGCGACCCCCGCCGGGCGGGGCGCGGGGGACGCGGGACGCGGCGGGACGGGACGGAAGGACGGAAGAGGGGAAGGACGGAAGGGCGGCGGGGAGGAGGCGCGGGGGGAGGAGCGGGAGGAGGAGGATCCAGGGGCAGTCCGTCAGCTCGCCCGCGGGAGGCGGAGGCCGCGGGAGGAGGAGGAGGATTAAAGATGGCCACCAGCAGCTGCGGGGGACGGCGACCCGCGCTCCCGGCCCGGGATGGTCCCCGCGGGGCGGCCCGGCCTTGATGGGGAGGGGAGGCCCGAGGAGCGCCGAGGCTGAGGCGGCGGCGGGGACCCGGCGAGGACGCGGACGCGGCGCAGGAGAAGGGCCCGGCGGCGGCGTCGCCGTCCCGGCCGCCTAGCGCCCTGCCCGCTCGGGCGGCCCGGCCCCGCACCCGCAGACCCGGCCCGACCCGGCGCGGGCTCCCCCGCCGCGCCCGCCGCCCCCGCGCCCCGGCGCCCGCGCGCCCCGGCGCCCGCGCGGCCCCTGCGGTCCCGGCTCCCGGGCCAGGCCCGGCGCCGCCGGCCTCCCTCCGGTGAGTCCCCCGGCTCCGCCGGCGCCCCCGCCCCCCGCGCCGCGGCCCTGCGCGCCGCGGCCGCTTTGTTCGTGCGGGGCGCAGGCGCTGCCCACTGGCGGCCCCGCGCCCGCTGCCCGCGGGGACAGGCCGCGGCCCAGCTGCTGTCCTCCCCGGGGGCCGCGCCGGCCGGGGGCCGCCGCCAGGGTGGGCGGCCTGGCGGTGGCCTCCGCTGCGGCCTGGGGAGGGCGCCGTCGCGGGCGCGTCGGGCCGGGGTCGCGGTCACGACGGGGCGGGGGGCGGCGCTGGGGTGTCTCGGGGGTGGGGGAGGAGCGGGCGGGAGGGACGCCGCCCCCGGCAGCCGTGGGGGGGCGGCACCCGGCGCCGGGGATAGGGGTCGGGCCCGGACCCCGCCGCGGGACCCCCGCCGCGGGCGCAGCGGAGCGAGGCCTCCATCCCTCGGGCGCTGCCTCCGGGGATGCGGGCCTCCCTGGCTGTTGCCTCCTCTCCCGGTGCTGGAAGCCTTCGGCTCTGGGAGGACCCGGAGATGCTCCAGGGCTCCTGTGCGGGGGATGTGGTGGCTTCGCGAACGTTCACGGTTGCGGCGGGCTTTCAGAAGCAGATGTGACCTTTCCGGCCAAAAGCCGCCTGGCTGGGTCTGAGCCTCAGGTGCGGCGTTTCGCTGATTTTTAACCATCTACTTCTGAGAGCTACTATATTAGGCTCTCCTTTCACAGGAATTGTGTGATAAAGCCAGGTTGAAAGGATGTTTACTATCTGTGAATCCTTGCATAGACTTCCAGTGCCTGAAAAATGGTTAAGTGTGTTTTCTGTGGGAAAATGGTGCTTATGCACACGGAAAACTATTTTTGTTCAGTAATGGGCATGAGTTGGTGTGTGCCAACTGGTTATTATGTAGTTTGAAAACCAAACAATTGAAAAAGAAAAAAACAAAGCCCTATTCTTTGGACTGTTCTTTGAAATAGCGGCGTGTTTCCAGGTTGGTGTCTGGTAGTAGGTTGAGAACAATTAGGGTCTACTATCAGGCCATATCACATAACATACAACATAAAACAGAACCAAGAATATGCTGATTTACAGAAAACTAGATGTGGTGTTAGTGCAGGCGTCTAGTAAAAAAATAAATCCCACTTTTAAAGGAAAAATGAAACTTTATCATGGAACTCTAAATATGGGAATTAGCTTGGTATGTTTTTATATTTAAAATATATATTGCCTTAAACTTGAGAGTTCTTGGGATATTTGAGCATCAGTAGTGTGTGTTGCACTTTGAACCATTTTGTCTCAAGCTGCTAGAAATATGTTTCTACTACTTGTTTCTTTACATGAGTTGAAATGAATTCATGTAAAAATATGCTTCTAACTTAAAACCTCTGTGAAAAAGAGATATAAATTAGAAAATACAGTGTTTTTGTCTTACTGCAAAATCTGTAAAAAAAAAAAAAAGTAAATGACTGAATAACTAAATAACTAATATTGCAATATTAGTTAGATTCTCTACTTTGAAAATTCTTCAATTCTACTGCTCAACTTTGCAATTTTAGGTTTATATCAGACATTTTTTATTTCAAGCATGAACTTCAGAGGGTCTTTGAATCCCCATAAGTCATATGCAGGATGGAGCATATATTTGCATTTTTTTCTGGATAAAGGGTCTATGTAGTGATTACATTCTCAAAATGATCTGACTTCCCAAAAGATTATGAACCACTAGATATATAATTAAAGCATAAATTTCCCATATTTAGAATAATGTATTTCATTTCTAATGATATCTAAGAAATGTTTGTGATTAAAGGTTTAGCACATAGAAATTGCTTTTTATGCTTTCTCACTCAAACCTCAGGAAATATATTAATCCCATTTCACAGATGGACAAATAAAACAGGCTTTTTCAAAGTCACACAGACACTAGTGGTCCAACATTTGAACCCAGGATGCATTCGACTTTGAATCAGTGATAGCATTTGATTGATGTTAAAATGAGTAATTGATGTTTTAGTTAGAATTGAAAATGTATCTGAGATAACACACAATATTATGGGATTTTGGAGCCATGGATTCTCAGTGGGAACAGACCTTAGTGATACTAGGCTCTGAATGCTACTAGTCTGAAATTACACCCAAAGTAGGGCCATTTCTACAGCATCCTTGGCAGGATCATCTATGCTCTGATTTTAATATTTCCTGGGATTACAAATTCACTTTTTTTTTTTTACATTTACAATCTCTATTTCTTTTTTCTTTTTTTTTTTGAGTTGGATTCTCACTATATTTCCTAGGCTAGAGGGCAGTGGCACGCTCACAGCCACTGCAACCTTGACCTGCTGGGCTTCAGCGATCCTTCCGCCTCAGCCTTCCAAGTAGCTGGAACTACGGGCATGAGCCACCACACCCGACTAATTTTTTTATTTATTGTAGAGGTGAAGTCTTGCCAAGTTGCCCAGGCTGGTCTTGAACCCATGAGCTAAGGCAGTCCTCTCACCTCAGCCTCCCAAAGTGCTGGGATTATAGGCATGAGCCACTGTGCCTGGCTAAATCTCTATTTCTATTTATGTTGCGTCAAAAATCTACCCTTTTAATATATACTCCAAGTCCAGTCCCTCTTTGTATGTGTGATGCATTTATCATCCATAAAATGATTAAGAAGTACATTACTCCTACTGTAATTCTTCTTCTTCTTCTTCTTCTTCTTCTTCTTCTTTTTGAATGGGAGATCTCACTGTGTTGCCCATGCTGGAGTGCAGTGGCACAATCATGGCTCTTCTCCACCTCATCTTCCTGGTTACAGATGATCCTTCTGCCTTAGCTGCCTGAGTAGCCGTGACTATAGATGCATGCCACCACGCCTGGCTTATTTTTTGTAGAGAAGAGGTTTTGAAATTTTGCCTATGCTGGTCTTGAACTCCTGAGCTCAAGCGGTCCTCTCTCCTCAGCCTCCCAAAGTGCTGGGATTACGGCGTGCTCCACCACACCCGACTCTGTTTTAATTTTTTCAAGTCAGGTTTGTTGAAATGTAATTTACATATATCTAAAGCTTTGCAAATGTATCCAATTGGATAATTTCCCAGAATCAAAATATAGACAAGGATATTGCCATCACTTCAAAAAGTTTTCTCATGTTTTTGTAGCCAATCCTTCCTTTCTGTCCCTCAGCCCCGACAACCATTTATTAATATTCTTATAGTTTTGTCTTTTCTATATCATATAAATGGAATCATTACATACGTAGCCTTTTGTGTCCTCTTTTACTTAGCATAATATTTTTGATGCTTATTAAGTCATTAACATGTAACAGTAGCTTGTTCAGTGGTGTACCAGTAACTGTTTTAACAACCTCCTCTAAAAAAAAAAAAAAAAAGAAACTCCCTGACTCATAGCTTTTGCTGATCGTTCTAGTGTAAATATTCTCACCGTGGCCAAAATTAAGCTACTGAAACCAGCTTACAACATTCCTGAACATTTAACAGTGAACTTTCATGAAGCTGGTACCAGCCAACTCCAGCAGACCACTGACTTGTCCTCCTTTTTGTTGAGTAGAATTCCTTTGTATCAGAGTACCACAATTTGTTCATCCTTTCATGAATTGATGAATATTTAAGTTATTTCTAGTTTTGTTCAATTATGAATCAAAGCTGCTATAAACATTTGCATACAGGTCTATGTGAGGTACAAAAGTTTTCAGTTTTCTTGAGTTAATACTATGAGTGGGATTTTTGGGTCCTATGATAACTGTATTCTTGTCAGTATCAATAACCTGTGATTGAACTGCCAAATTGTTTTCCAAAATGGCTTACACTCTTGCTTTCCCCCCAGCAATGGTGAGAATTCCAGTTGCTTTGCATCTTTGTCAGCACTTGGTACCGTCAGTGGTTAAAAATGTTAGCCAGTTACTAAATGTATAGTGGTCTCCTTTAATGTTTTTGACATCTTAGTTCTTATTTCAATAGTAGTTAGAACAACATAGGAAGTTTATGATAGATGTTTCTAAATTTTTTTTAGCTTGGTCATCAATCATAATTTGACTATGAAGGCTGAAGCTCTTACAGGATGTTTCTTGAGTTTCTTACTGTGCACTTACCTCTCATGTTGTTAAAATTGCTTTTTGCAAAGAAACATCATTAGGGAATTTTTCTAATGCTTAGCTGTTAACAGTTTTTTTAATGTACTTTTTTTTTAAGTTAGGTAGATAAAGCTTTGTTTAAGGAAAATTTAGAATTTAAAAAATTATTATAGGGCATTTTTTCGGTTTTCTCTTGAACTTAAAGAAAAAAAAAGATTCTTTGTTGCTCTCTATATGCCAGTACTTTGAAGGGATTTCACCAAGGTTTTATAAACTCATTGAACTCTTTTTTTACTTTAAAACCTTGAGGACTCGTATATTAGTTATCACTCTTTCTGAAACTACAATATCAAAATCTTAACTTTGAAGTTTCATGTGGTTTTAGTACGGACAAGGGCCTGAGTTACATATACTCTATCTGAACATTTAATTTTCATTAATAAAATTATGGTGTTGGAATAATATATCATTGATTGAAAAATAACTCTTAGAAATGTAGCCTTGTAAAAAAATAAGTTGTCATGCAAGATTACAAGTAGGAATAGCCTTAGCTCTAGTTGGCGTACCTTGTGATAATAAGAGGTGTCTACAAAAACATCATCAATAATTATCATAGAAAGTAAATAATTGGTTGAGTCATTGATTCATACACAATTCATTGATTCATTTATGTACACATACAAAAGTTCTTGTCATATTGGAGCTTACAGTTGAGTGGAAGAGACCAATAGACATTTTACATGAGTGAGATGTTGGTGCTGCAGATGCATGTAAGGTGGAGGTGGGTGGGCATGGAACTCAGACTTCAAAATTTGTTAGGACTTCCCAGGAGGAAGCAGCGTCTACACTGAAAACTCTGGAATTTGAATAGTTAGGAGAAATGGTTATAGAGTGTCAACAGAGTGTGCAGACATCCAGAGAGAACACATGAATAGTAAACATATCAGGAATATTGTTTTCAAATAACAAAGGCCTCAAAAGCCTACATTTTTTTTTTTTTCTCCTGCCCAATCTCAGTTGTATTTAGGGAGGTTAATGGGAAGTAACACTTGAGTTAAAAACAAAGAAAGCAAACATTTACTACATTATCGAGGTATTAGTTTGAGAGTTTGCTTTTTTCCAACGTTCTTAAACTGAAATAATGTACTTGTAGTCTTTGAAATCATCTCCAGATCTTGTAAGGAAAATTAATATGGATATGATTATAGCATTAATATTTAATTTTTAGGCTAATTCTTATCTAATATTATAATGTGTATTACCAATTAAGTATATTTGATTTTTTTGCTGCCATCAAGTTTATCAATTTTGTTTGTGTAATAAGTATTAATGGCATTCAAAGCACTGTTCTTATGCTGAAAATAAGATGATTTTTAGTTTTTCATATGGAACAACAACATATTTGAAGGCCAATCATATAACTACACTTTTGAAAAGTGCTCAGCTTATAGGCATAAGCCACCGTACCCGGCCTGTTGCAGTATTATAGTACATTTGTGATATTTTAGTATCAAACATTACGTCTTTAACTTTTAATTTTTTTTTTAACCAGCCCAAGCCTGAGCTCTTGATTTATCTATGTCCAACTGCTAGTTTGGACACATCTACTGAAATGTGTCAGCCTTCACATGTTCAAATTTTAACTCATAATCTTCCCCCAAAATGTCTTTCATCCCCTCATCTCAGCCTTAATAAATGCTGTTAGCACCCAATCCTAAACTTGGTGTGGATCATCCACTCCTTAGTCTCTCCTCAGATTCCACATCCAATTGAGCATCAGGTCCAGATGCTTTTATCTTCTTAGTATTTCTCCTGTTCACCCCCACTTCCCCAGCACTTGCTTTTGAGCCTCTATTTGTCTGTTGCAGTGTTTTGTTTTGTTTTATTTTTGAGTTGGAGTCTCTGTCTCTCAGGCTGGAGGACAGTGGCACGATCCCGGCCACCGCAGTCTTGGCCTGCTAGGCTCAGGTGATCCTTCCGCCTCAGCCTTCCAAGTATCTGAAACTACAGGCATGCACCACCATGCCTGGCTAATTTTTTGACTTATTGTAGAGATGAGGTCTCACCAAGTTGCCCAGGCTGGTCTCGAACCCGTGGGCTCAGGCAATCCTCTCACCTCGGCCTCCCAGAGTGCTAGGATTATAGGCGTGAGCCACCGCATCCGGCCTTTTGCAGTATTATAGTGGATAGTGGTCTTTCAGATCATCTCCTTAACTTCAGTCTCACCCCTTCTTCTCATAGATCCCCTCACACCCTTTCCAAGATGAATTCTCTTTTCTTTCTAATTTTGAAAAGTATAAAATTGTGATGTTAACAATATACATTTTTTTTCCTTTTTTTTTTTGAGTCGAAGTCTCACTCTCTCCCAGCCTGCAGTGTTGTGGCATGATCACAGCTTACCACAACCTCCAACTCCTGGGCTCTAGCAATCTTCCCTCATCCTCCCAAGCAGCTAGGACTACAGGGGCACACCACCATGCCTGGCTAATTTTTTTGTTATTTTGTAGAGACAGGGTCCTGCTATGTTGCCCAGCTGGTCCTGAACTCCTGTGCTCAAGCAGCCCTCCTGCCTCAGCCTCCCAAATTGTTGGGATTACAGGCATGAGCCACCATGCCCCAGCATTTTTTTTTTTTCCCCAGTGTACAATCCTTGAATAGATCTGAAGTCATTATGAAAAAGCCAGTAAAGCATGGAGTTCTAGTCTATACACACCTCCTTGTGACTGGCTCCAGTTTCTTCAGTCTTGTCTTCAACAGCCATTCATTTGTTCCTCTTTAAAAAAAAAAAAAAAAAAAGACTAGAGTACCTGCCATCTGCTTTGCACAGTGCCAGGTGATAAAGCTGTATCAAGAAGCCTACGTTCTAGTGGGGACAAAAAAGATAACAAGTATTATTGTCAGTTACACTGACACTAACTGTTATTTATGGTAGTAAATAATGTATTCTATACTATATTATATTATGATTGTCATGTAACTGTCAGTGACACCATACTATCAGAGTTTTAAGTGCCGTGGAAAACATAAGGCTAGTTAGGTGCTGAGGTACAGGTGAGCTTGCAATTTATAGGGGACTGGAGGGGAAGGCCTCTTTCTTAAGATACATTTGAACAGAGATTTGAAGCAACTGAGGGAGTGAGGATTGTAGCACTGGAAGAGCAGGTGCTGAGGTTCTGAAGCAGGAGGGTGCTTGACAAATTCAGAGAACAGTGAGGGCTTGGCAAAGGGAGGTGAGTGATGGAGCCAGGAGGGTGGAGATCCTGGCAGTCCCCCCGCAGGCCAGTATAAGTCCTTTGACTTCTGAGCTCAGTGAATTTGAGCTTTGAATGCATCCTCTGCATGGCAGAGATACAGTCCTGCCTCCTCCTGGAAGTTTCTGAAATATGCCACCCTTTCCTGTGCCTGTACCTTTTCCTCTTCTTGGAAGGGTGCTTGCGTCGTCCCTCCCAGACATTCCCTTGCACTCCTTGTTGTACCCCTGTTATAATGCTTCATAGCTGATTTATTTGTTAGTTTGTTCTTCTGTAGGCTGGGGTACGGGAGGGAGGGCCAGGATTTTTTTTTTAAACTCCCGAATTCCTGTTTCATTGAATTGATGCTTGTTGAATTATGGAATTACTGAAAACAGGATTAATCATTAAAAACGCTGTAGGAGATACCAACACCATTGCATAATGACTGCTAGCTCATGTGGACATGACTCTGTTTTGCTGACTACTGTGTGTTTAGTGCTAGGGCAGTGAGCTGTGCACAATAGGTGCTCAGTAAGTACTTGGTAAATGAGTGTACATCCTGTGCTCTCTTGCTTTGCTTCCTTGAAACCCATGGGCGAACTTCCCCTAAATGCCTTAACAGGTTTCCTGACAGCCTTATGCTTCCATTAATCTCATGTCACAAAAATACCGATTACTTAAGAAATTAATACGTTCATTCACCATGAACAAATATAATGATAAAGAAATACAATAGCAAAGAAATGTAGAAATAATTTATCTCCAAGCTAAATAGACAGGGTTCATTACAGAATGTTTTGGTTCATTCACACATCTGTTTTCCTTTCTTTGGTTGGCATTTTCTGAGGTTAATTTATTACAGGGCCCCCAGATCTTTGATAAGCATAACACTGATGGGTCTAGAATATCACTTCTATAAACAACTGAAACATGACTCCTGCAGAGTGTGAAAAGTCTAGCACCAGAAATAAAGGCAATGATATTTCTTAGTGTGATTCATTTGGTTGAACAAGGAATTACATGCTGGTTGGTTTATTTGACTGCACTGGTGCAGGGCTTTGGGATTTTTGGGTCTAGAAGTATCAGACTCCAGCACAGATCTTTCAACCTTGGGACATTCAGTCATCATGGGCATAAAACCATTACCGTTAATTCCACATCCCCCATTCTTGTGGACTTGGAACCCATTCAGGCTTCCATGTTCTATCTGACCCCTAGTAACTTCCTGTCTTTGAGCCTGCAGGGGAGAGACATTGAGATATTTTATTTATGTGTCTGCAAAAGATGTTAGGCTGGAAGGGGAACATTTAAAGTAATGTCTGTTAGTGATATGAGTTGTTTGTTTAATTAAGAATCATTATGTCCAATAGATTGTTTGTAATAGATCACAAATATTGGATTATTGATTTTACATAGTGTTGTAATCCATTGTGAGAAGTCTGGTTATGACATGTCCTGTATTTTTTTCTTTTTTTTTTTTAGTATGCAAAACACTTTGTTTATCTTAGCCCATTTACTGTGGGTACTATATATATTTTGATCAGCTAAACTGTAATTTCACTAAGTGCTGAGGTTTTGTCTTGGGTTTGGTGTTTTGTTGTTTTAATGTTTATGCATGAGTAGGATCTTGGTTTTATTTATTTTATGAAGTGGTCTGAATATTAAATTTGCATATTAATTTTCTCAAGTCAAAGAAAATTATTGAATTTCTTAGGTTTAAGTTTCTTTTTTTTTTTTTTTTGAGTTGGAGTCTCACTTTGTTGCCCAGACTGGAGTGCAGTGGTCGCTCTGGCCACCGCAGCCTCCACCTGCTGGGCTCAGGTGATCCTTCCGCCTCAGCCTTCCAAGTAGCTGAAACTACAGGCGCAGGCTACCACGCCCGGCTAATTTTTTGATTTATTGTAGAGATGAGGTCTCGCTTGCCCAGGCGGGTCTCGAACCCGCGGGCTCAGGCAATCCACTCACCTCAGCCTCCCAAAGGCGCAGGATTACAGGCTGAGCCACCGAGCCCTGCTATGGCTTGTTCTTTTACATGTTGATTTCCTTTAAATTAGCCCTCTTTAGAGCCATCTTTAATATAGCACAGTCAACAAACATTTCAATATTGTATTTATTAAAATCCGAGGAGTTCCAGGACCATGGTAAACTCTGCTATTACACATTCTTAAGGTAAAAAAGAGGCAGAAATATCTCTCTCTGAACTCCAAGTCTTAAAAATACACGTCATAGTTGAAGAAAATTTAAAGAAATAATGAAAAATACTGCTCTGGGAATTTGAAGATCAGAATGTAAAATTCATCTCTGCTAACACGTTTAGGACATCAGGCTTGTCCAACAACAAAATTCTTTAACTCTATGGAAAAGTAAAGTTTATTTACTCTAAACTCTTCTTTCCATAGGTGAAAGTGCTGTGGATTACAGCCCACCCTAATGACCCCATTTTAACTTTATAACCTTTTTAAAAACCCTATCTCCAAACACAGACACATTCTAAGGTACTAAGAACTAAGACTCCAACTTACAAATTTGGAGGGAGAGTAAGTCAGTCCATAGGCTGGTTTTTATAAATTTACAATCATTTAACCTGTTATAGTTTCTCATTGTTATAGTTTAACCTGTTGTGGCTATTCTTACTGTAATAAGAGCTCGCTTAACACATCAAGCTAGCCCTGCTCCTAACCAAACATACCTCTTTATTTCTTCTTTGTCTTTTAATGTCTGTCCTATTTCTTTTCCTTTCCTCTCACTTCCCTCATTTATCATAATAAGAGCTACAGGCTATCATATAACATTTTAGGCTCTTTAATTTTTGATAATCTCTGTACTTTCCACAATGAGCAGACAAGGCAAATATGAATAAACCTGTTTTATAAATGTTGATATTAAGGTTTAGAGAAGTTAAGTAACTTTCCCCAAGACATACAATGAGTGGAGGATCTGTAGTTTGAACTCAGATATGATTCTAAATTATTTACTTCTATTTCTTGTACACTACCACTTGTGATTTTTTTACTATCACCTGCTTATACCTTAGGCTGATAGAATTTCTCAAGGTCTTAATAAGCATTGCCTCACCATGCCAGAAGAACACATGGTAATGAGGCAAGTGCTTTCTGCATTTTTTGTTTTTTAATATCATGTGCCCTCCCACTTCTTGTTGCTGCAAATTTAATTAATATACTGAGAAAATGAATTACATTAGATGAGAACTGGGCTTGAGCTAAATGGGAACAACAGGTCTTAAATGTTTTAAGCACTTTCATAAAATTGGTTCTGTTATAAATTAAATATATGATTCATCCTTTCTACTTGCTTACATATTCCCACATCCCATGAATGTGAAATTAGGACTTTTCCACATGATCACAGAGGGTGACAGAAAATCTCTCATTAAGGCAGTACTCTTAAAGGTAAATTATATTAGTGCCCTTGGAAACAGCAGGTGCTCTGAGTAAAACCCTAAGGACACATATGGATGAATTGCAATTCTCCCAATACTTCTTCATTAACTCATTTAACAAATACTTATTGAAAATCTACATAGTGTCAGGTTCTGTGGTAGCAGCCTGGGATAGAACCGTGGTTATGACAGAGGAAGTCTATGCTTTCCTAAAATTCAGTGTCTAATTGGGAAGAAAGACATTATGCCATAATTCACACAAAGAACAACATAGTTACCTTTTTGGTTAGTTTTATGAGGGAAAGCAAAGCCATCTGAATGGGTACATAACTGGGAATTCTTCTCTATTCTGAGTGTCAAGGAAGGTCTCCCTAAGAAAGTGGCATTTAAATTGGAACAAAAATGAAGATAAGATATTAGCTAGATAAACAGGGATAGAATGCTGCAGGTAGAAAGAGCAAGCAGCATTGACAAAAGTACTAAAGACAGAAGGAGCTCAATGTACTGAAGGTACAGAAGGATGGCCACAGTGGCTCTAATGAAAGAATAAGGAGGTAAGTGAGGGGAGTGGCCTGAGTCAGAAGTACAGGACTTTGTAGGTGAGGAAGATGAATCAGAAAGAAATATATAATTGGATTACTTCTGAAGGAAAGACTATTTTGATATTTTCATGATTGAATACAAAGATAGCTGAGTATATCTTTAAAAAAATTTTTTTAAATGAATTCTGTACCATTATCATGGTAATGCAACTTCTTGTAACATATCAGAGGGAGTTCTATTTTGTGGGCCCCAGTGAACATAGTTCTGTGAATAATCCAGAAGAATGAAAATGGATAACAACAAGTAAAGTAACAACCATCACAACGAAACCTTGCTATCATCATGGAAACCTCCAAATAGAGCCAAGAAAAGCAAACCTTCTCTCTCGGTGAATTAGCAAAGCAGCCTGATTAGCAAAAGTAACTAATTCTTAAAGTAACACCAATTAACTCAAAAAGTTCAGGGGACTTTCCTAGGATTCTACAAAGGCTTGTAAACTCTCTGACTTTTCTCCACCTCTCCTTTTCCATTTTTTCCAGTCATTTCTTCCTGTCAGTTCTCACAAAGACAAAAGTAAATGGAAGTCAACATTAAATAAGAGCTTATAAGATTTCAGATTTAAATTCCAAAGATAAAGGCAAATAAAACATTGTAATTCCTATGTATACAAAAAGGCAAAAGCATATGCTTGTAGAAGTGGCATTCTTCATTATCTGTAGTCATGGTAAATTACAAAGATTATAAATATAAAACACAAGGCAGAAAAAATGTGCAAAGTTCAGTCTCAGCTTTTGAAATACTGACCTCCATAGCAAACATTTGTAGAGTGTTTGATATGTGTAAGGCACTGTTCTAAGATCTTTATATCTATTTTCTTATCCAATCCTCGCATTTTACAGATAAAGACCTGAGGCACAAAACAGTTAAATAAGTCCAAAGGCTCAGCTAGTAACTGGTAGAGCAGGCCCCCAAATATATTTCTAATTGATCTGAGTTAAAACTAGCATTCATTAGCTATATACTTATTCTGAAGCTCTGCTAAGTGCATTATCTAACTTACTTTCCATAAAAAATTCTAAGATTAGCATTATTCTCTCCATTTTTTTACATGAGGAAACTGAGATTCAGAGATGAAAGTGACAGCTAGTATATGATAGGACTGGAATTTAAATCTAGTCTACTTATTTGCAACATGCAACTAGATACTAGAAATCACTACCAATAAAAATGTATCCTTTTAGGTTATGCCCTCTCCATATAATAAGGGGGACATATGTTGATATTAGCACAATAATGGGCATTAGTTGTCAGAGATAAGCAAACTAGTAAGCTCACAAATCCCTTAGGCAATAAGACATCGCTAAGGCAAATTTTAATAAGAGAGAAAAGATAGCTTTTAACAATTTTGGTGATGTGGTTTGGTCACAATCAGACATATATACACAATTTTAAATGCAGTTTAAAGTAGCTCATGGCTACTCCCAGAAGCCCATCAATGGGCCTATTGTCCCTGAGTGTAAAGAATTTCCAAGAAAGGCAAATATGGTTGGTACACACTAATGAGGAATCTGAGCAGTGAGGTTAAAAGCCCATAAAAGTTTGGCACAAAAAGATGAGAATGGAAGCTGTCAAAATCATATTTCTCATAATTTAGTATCCCCAATGCCTATCCTTTATAAATAATTTATCCAGGCACAAGTGATGACAGGTCACTCATTCATTTTTCTCATATTTCTATCTCATATTTTCAGGCACCTATTATATATAAGACACCATGATGATCTCTGGGGATATACAGACACATGATATAGTCCCCGTTCTTAATGTTCAGTAAAGAAATTACAGATAGATAGATATAGATATATAGATAAATAAATATAAATTGATACAGATAGAGAGATGTAAAGAGAGACAAAGATGGAGCAATAATAGAAGCAAATTGGCACTACAAAATATGATCTATACTTGCTGCAGGGATCTGTAGAAGGGTGTGCTGAGTTCTTATCATTTTTTTTGCATCTGCATCCATTTTGAATACAGGTTTGACTTTTTTATACCAGAAGCAGGACTCTGTCACCTTTGACACAGTTTTCAGTTCTACATCACACACAAGAGGCTCAACTCAGTGGCCAGAGATAAGAACTTAGAGGCATCTCTCCCACCTAGCAGACCGGACTCCCAACTTTTCCACCATCACTTCCTTCAAACAGACCATTCAGTCATTTGCCTGCAAATTTAAAGAAATCCACATACTGTTCCCTTATATATACTTCCAGTTGGCCAAGGACACTATCACTGTTGCTGTTGCTGTCGCTCTTGCGCTCGCTCTGCCTGACTCTTCATTTCTTCCTTGTGTGACCTGGAGACAGAGAACTGCCTTTGCAACTCATTATGCCCTTCTTCCTTAGGATCTGTTAGTAGAAATCTTCAAACTTGTTTCCTATTATGGTGGTGTATTGAATTTTCATCTTCCATCTGATGAACCAGGGGCTGTCCTAGGCCAGGTTTTCCCCAGGACTCTGGGGTGGAGGGGACACAAAGTCAGGCTCCCAGTGCCACAGTGAAGGTCAGGAAGACATAAACTAGACATGAGTCAGATAAGACCCACAAGGGCATCTGCCAATATAAACACATCTCTTATGTGAGGGACCTCCTGGTCATGGATTGCAAAACTAGGCATTCAACCATCTGCCAAGTAAAAGAAATATCCTGTGAAAGGTATTATGTAAATACACATGTCCAACTCCCCGTTATTTTCAGTTAGGACAGGGTTGGTAACCACTCTGTTACTAAAACCTCAACTTGTCTGGGAGCTCTCAAAACAAAGGGTCACTTATCTAACAAGGATGAGAACAAAATAAAAAGAGCATGAGTGACCAACTGCAAAACAGCATTTTCACTCACAATAGTATGGAGTTGAGGGGTGATGTGATCAAAGCTGTTCATTGGAAAAATTTAATGGCAATATTCATATGATAAATTAGATGAATCGAGGGCTAGGTACATATAAATCAATTAGAAGGCTATCATGACAGTTAAAGAGAGAAGTTAAGGGCCTCAACTACTGTGGTAGTCATGGGAATGGAAATATGTAGGGAGATGAGAGAAGAGTAGAATCAACAAAAAAAGTTGATGAAAGTAGAAGGACTTAGATGGTGGACTCAAGGATTCTTAGCTGTTGAGTCATCATGACTAGAAGAATGGTAAGGTTAAGAAATCCTAGAAGAGAAACTATTTTTAAGAGCTTCATTTTGGACATGCGGAATTGGAAATAACAGCAAAAAGATGCCAGATAGAGGTGTTTGGTAGGTAGCTGTAAATATTCAGCAACTCTATTTAAGAGGAATATTGAATCTTTTGTTTAGAAGTAAGGACCACAGTTATTTATTTTCTAAACAAAGCATTCTACAAAACACCAAATAAAGAAAAGATGAATAAGACAAAATCTTTCTCCCAATAGCTTGGAGATGTGTGGTAGCTTTTCTTCAAGGTGTTGCCATTAATTCCTTCCCTCCTCATATGTTATACCAAGTCCTCATTGAGAGGTAGAGTCTATTCCTTCCCTTCTGCATAGAGGCTGAACTAAAATTTTCTGTACAAATTGAAATTGAGGGATGTGATATTCTAGGAGTTCCTAGGCTAGGTCATAGGAAGTCTTGAAACTCCTGGGTGGGCCTCTGGGAATCCTTGATCTGGGGAAAGCCAGCTTCCAAATAAGAAGTCTGATTAGTATGCTATGAAAAGCTCAACCTACATATAAAGGTCTTTAAAAATTTAGACACCCTTAAAGAATGAGAGAGAAGCCAAGAAGCTTCAAGACACCAGATATTTGTATGAAAAAGCCATCCTGTAAGTAGATCGTCCAACACCAGCTATCCAGAATTCTACTGTGTAGGTCAGAGTTGAACTACCCAGCCAAGCTCTTAGCAAGTTTCTGACTCACAAATTTATAAAATATACTATAATTCCTGCTACTACTTATAAGAATCATGTTGTTATTATTTTAAGCCATTGTAAAGTATTAAGTTTTGACATTTTTATGCAGTAATAAATAATCAGAACAGAATGTGAGAATAAACTAGGTACCACAATGTACTTGGAGAGGCAGGCATGCAAAAATTAATGATGCTGTGTGAAAATTTTAATCTCTTTATCAGGGGTAGAACACAAAGAGAGAAAAAAAGGTAACCCAAAAGAGATATTTATTTGAGGGGCAGGGGAAAAAAGCTTAAATAAGTAAGCAGTTCTTGGAACTTGCAGATTACATAATATTAGAGAGACATATTTAACCCACTTTAATTATTTACTTACATGGCTTCCATTTCATTTCACTTTTGTAATAAAGGCAAGCAGTATTCAAAGAAAAATTACAAACTATCATGAGCAGTTAAAGAGTGGAGTTGATTATGGCAATTTAAGGGTGTAAATGCAATTTATAAGGTACATTTTCAGTCAATAGCAATACAGTTGGAAGACATATACAATTTATGGTAATTTGAAGACAAATTAGATCTAAATAGTTTCAATTAAGCTTATATAGATCTAACTATCATGGAAGTTATCTTTATTTTCCTGAAAATGTTCCTATGAATAGGTCAGTTCTATTATATAAAACATAATGCAATTAGTAAAATAATTGCATAGTGAATGATACACAAAACATGGTCAATAAACAGTAAGTCAATACTATATATAAAAAAGGGAACTAGGACATCTTAGTTTCTATGTTCCCTGTGTGTTGGTATCTGAGTCTTTATGTGTGATAAGTCAAATATCACTTTATTATTTCCTAGAAGTCCATTATTGGTTCATTCATAAAATAACAATGCAGTACAGTGTTTATGAGTATTTTAAATGCTAATCTTTACCCCCAAAGGTTATCTATAATTTATCTTAATAGATCAGGGCACAATTTTCTGAACAACACAAGTCTGAAAGAAAAGAATTCTGATAGCATGCACTTTATTTACAAGGAACAAGAAAATGAATGCTTTGTAAGGCTATCCACAAACCTTTCTGTGATATTTTCTGTGTGAATACATTTCATCTTTATGTGAAGGTTGCAACAAAGGTACAATACTATCTTTTAAGAAAGAAGAACCGTATCTGTTCAGTTCTGGGTTGGCAAAGTGCTACAGCTTTTTCTGGATTCTGAGGATTCAGATTAAAATGTTTACTGAAGGATTATTTAAGCCTATTCCTACTCTTAATAATCAGTCAATCAACATTTAATTTTGGATTCCTTTATGTAGGAGACCAAGATATCTGAAGTGGTAGTGTTATTAAGCCTATTTTTCTTTGGACCATCAAAGATCTATGTCTTACCTAAAAATTTCTTTCACTTCTATTTATTGGTCTATCAACTGATCCAGAAACTCTTTTTGGTTGATAGGAAAGTCTCTTTTGTGTATCTGCCAATACTTCTTTAAAGATCTTAATCATTTCTATCTTCCTATTCCCCTTCCCTCTTTGAATCCAGAGAAACCCGGGGTTTCCCTGTCAGAAACCTAAATCAAAGAAATTTAAGCCATATCAATAAAACCATACTGCATTTAGTTGAAGAAAAATTAAGGACACCTGTTTCAAAGGAAGACTGGGCTACCAAACTATGAAGCCATTTCTACTTCAGAGGCACTAAGAACTGTGCAGCTGGCTTCACTGCTAATCTGCGATAAAACTATCTATCTTAGCCACCCTGTGAATTCAGAACACTTAATCACCACAGCATCTAGGATCTTCAATGAGGAAATGACAAGGTAAGGAAATAAAGGGAGTCAAATAGGACTGACTAAGGGAAACACATAAACACTAGTGTATGCCAGAGACGACTATAGACAAAGTAAAACGAAAGAGGGGGAAGAGAAGATAGAGTATTTCAAAGAAAGGTGCTGGTGGAGCTAAGTAACCTAACTTTTAAGGGAAAAGCCTTATACATATATATTTAGAATGTTAGGAAATCCCAAAAGGCAAATTCTAAGTTGCCCATTTTCTATATTAATCATTCATATTCATAAAGCTATGATTTGTTTTTACTTACATAAGAAATATCCAAATGGGGATGGCTTTCTCTCTCTCTCTCTCTCTCTCTCTCTCTCTCTCTCTCTCTCTCTCTCTCTCTCTCTCTCACTCTCTCTCTCTCTCTCTCTCTTTCTTTCTTTTTTGTTTTTGAGAAAGCAGGATTTATTGAGAGGACAGAGAAGCTCCCACAGAGGGAGGGGACCCGAAGGGGTTGACCCGGGTTGTCCCGGGAATGGCTTTCTGAGGCATATTATACTATGACAGTGTATAGCAATACTGTGAAGTATATACAAAATGACACAAGGTTAAGCAAAATAAAATGATTATTTAACATTATCACTTGATATCAGAAAACAATTTTTTTTCTCCTATTTGGATAGTCGTCAGTCCCTTCCAAAAAGAGATATTATGATATGTAAGTAATTTAGGCTTTTTGTTGATGATAATATTTCCCTAGATTTTTTAAAAAATTAAATATTTCTCTCTCAATAACTTTTTCTAAATTATGGATTGAGTACCTGAATTTTAAGTTGAATTAACAAAATTGAATTAAATAGACATAAAAATGTCCCTAAGCCACAGAAGGGTATTACAATTGGAGAAAGAATACTTTACAATTAGAATAATAAATTTTCATTGCATATTATTTTCCTCAGCACAAGCAATGTGTTTATATATTTTACTGTAAGGAAATTATCTCCTAAATCACATTTTTCAAGATATATTTTTATTAGTGTATTTCTTAAATGTACAAGTAGTTCAAAGAAAAGAAAATTATCTGCTTCCCATATGAAGATGAAGTTGAAAAGATGCAACATAGTAAAAGACACTCTAAATCAGGAATGGGTTTGTGGTTCTAGCTCTAATTCTGTCCCAAACTAGCTGCCATCATGGGTAAATCACTTCTCTGGACCTCCAATTCCTCCTCTGTAACCATGTCACTTTAAGGGCTCTTCTCAGATTGAACATGCTACAGGCTAATAAACACATTTACCAGCTTTACAAATGGGTTTGGGAATAAATGCATGATTAAAGTTGGATTGCTCCATTTGATCATGTTTACCTCATGGACTTATTGGACTGAGAAAAAGGAATTCTGGTACATTCTAATTTACCAATAAACACGTCATAATTTATCTAAAATGTGGTGATAAGAAAATAGCCACAGATGGTCAATTTTACCTTTGTAATATTTTCTTATTCCAATTTTAAAAGTGCTTATTATAATAAGGCAAGCATATAAAGAATTTTGCAAAATTAGTAAAATCTCTCTTCAAACAAAAATATTGGCAAGAGATCCAAGGGTAAGCGGCAACCCCATGTTTTAACCACCTCTCCGTAGATTGTTTCTTATATGTAATAAGGTTTTGCAATAGAACTAATTACTAGACCCAATTTGACAAAATAGCCAATCATCCACATTATCTAGTGCAAATTATTCTGTGTGTAACACTGCAGATGCATGTCCAAAGCTAGTGTTTGCAATTTTTAATGACAAACATAAAGAAAACAATGCCATGTTTCCATTAGAGATGGAATATATATGACACTCTTTGAACAGTTCAACTGATTGCCTTTTGTAATTAGAGATCATGAACAGGAGTAAAGAATAGTCTTGTTTCTCTGTGAAGATATTGACAAATATCCATGTCTAGATCACACAAATTGAATATCTCCAGCTGCTAAAAACCTCTGGAGATAATCAGTGGCTCTTCACCTAAATGAACAAATCATCTCTGACCATCTCAATCTGTCTTGAAAAAGGCATTGCTTTTGCTATTTTCAACCCTTCAAAAATATTTCTATGATGATCCGCAATCCCAAGGTGAATTTTTTTTCTGTATTATCTATGTTTTCTCATATGGCAAAGATCAGTCCAGGAATTTTTGCTGGTTTTGTTTCATTTCGGATAAACATATCCAGAAAAGAAGGCTGATACTTTTGTCCTATTTCCCTTAAACAGTGGGCAAATTCAAAATAGCACTCTCTTCCTGCTCTGTCAGTGAAATATTCCTGCACTATTCCTACTCTTCGGATTTATATTTCATCTTTAAAGAAAGAGCTTAAGTGTTTTCTTTTAGGCTATATTGGGCAAATTCCACAACCTCTCTGATCTTGAGTAGCAGAGTTTGTAAATTGGCATTAACAATAATGATAATAACAATAATAACACCTCACTGGCATATTGTGATGGTTATTGACAAAAAATTTTTGATTGGCTAAGCTTTAGTCAGGCTTCTGAAACTTCTCTTAGGTCCACCTGTGTACTTCTTTATAAAATCCAGTTTTAGCAAAGAACCCAGCTAATTCAGCTTAGCAAGAACCCTTAACCTCAATATCTGATCCAGTTCCTCATCCTCCACCATCCTACAGGTGTCTGATCACTCTACTCTGTCTTCAGCAAGAATCCTGTTAGATTAGTTTAACCAGAATCCCCCTTAACCCTGACGCTTCATTTTAGTAATTTTCCATTCACTGACCCCCTCCCTGCTCCTTGGCTATAAATTACCACTTGCCCATGGAATATTTATAGTTGAGCCCAATCTCTCTCACCTATTGCAAGATCCCATTGCAGTGGTCCCTATAACTACTGCTGTGGTTCTAAAGTCCACTTTTTCATGCTTTAACGAGTACCACTGAACAATATTTTAACATTGTATAAGCAAATATTGTAAACTTTCTCCTTTAAAATGTTAACTAAAAACAGAGTAGTTGCTAATAGTAAGTTTGTATATCATCCAAATTACACATCTTTTTCCACTAATAAAAATGCTTTTATAAACAGGTTGTTCATTTTCTCCCCCTGATACTTCTTACCTATCAGGGATAGCTTAGATCAAATAGTAATTATTTTTCTCAACAAAGTCACACAAAATATTGCTTATTTGTTAAGACATCAAATGTATGCTGTTGCAATTATTGCCACAAAATAACGTTAAGATACTATTGAAGACTGTTTTTGCATATAATATATACTTTTTACATTTTTTTTTCAAATAGATCCTATCTTTCCAATATGGCCAATAAAAATTTAATACGTCTTTGTTTGCCATTTTCATTCTGAATATAACACAATTTTGCTAGAAAAATGCCTTCTAAGCCAGGCTCGGTGGCTCAGCCTGTAATCCCTCACCTGGGGAGGCTGAGGTGAGTGGATTGCCTGAGCCCGCGGGTTCGAGACCCGCCTGGGCAACTTGGCGAGACCTCATCTCTACAATAAAATCAAAAATTAGCCGGGCGTGGTAGCGCGCGCCTGTAGTTCCAGCAACTTGGAAGGCTGAGGCAGAAGGATCGCCGGAGCCCAGCAGGTCGAGGCTGCGGTGGCCGGGAGCGGCCACTGCACTCAAGGCGACAGAGTGAGACTCCAACTCAAAAAAAAAAAAAAAAAAGAAAAAGAAAAATGCCTTCTAGCACAACTATCTGGAATAGACAATCTACTCAATGGAGATAATTGGAAAGACTAGCCTTCTATATAAGATGAGAGAAACAGTATTTGCTCTTTTATCCCTTCCAATTCTTTTTGGAACTTCCATATGTACATGTATGACAGCTGGCATGCATACTAACAGTTGTAAATATTTGTATTCTCAAACTTCATTGCATAGTTTTTACAATTTTCACAAACCACCACATTTTAATATCATGGAATTCCTCTGAGAATAGCTTCATCTTAAATCTGCATGTATGCAATTGGAATAATATGCTATCTACTGAGACCAATATCTGTAGTGAAATTTTCATATAAACTATTCTCAGTGATGCCAGGGAAATATATACGATACACTATTTTGTCATAAATTTGCTATTGCTAATGATGAAATTTTTTAGTGTTTCTCTACAACTATTAGAAAATTAAACCCAAGACATTAAACAATTGTACAAGGAATCTGAAAAAGTTTTTTTCTATTAGAATGAAATATCTGAAAGATGACCCCTGAACTAAGATTTTAAACATGATTTTTCTCTTATAGTTAAATGGAAATTTATCAAATACTTATTAAGATGCCTTAAGAACAAGAAGAAAAATGATGAATCTCTCATGAAGAAGAATTGAACTTTTTTTCTTCTTCTAACGAAGTAACATTCATCACTTCACCCTTCCTCTACTATACTCCTGTTTCCTGTTCAATTGATGCTTTTTAATTTAGACTTTTTGCTTCGTCATTATATCTATCAAGTAAGATGAATGAAATCAATACTCCTTCAGGGAAAATGAGTTCACTAATATTTACATTTATTTTCTTCCTTTCATTCTTTTCCAACTGCAATCTGTTACCATACTATTAATACATACCTTTCAAATGACTCTACAATGCTCTCTGTTTAACAATGAATAAACGGAATTTTTAGTAATTCTTTCTTTATGCAGTTGAAATCCCTTATTAATGGCAATGCTGTAGGACAAAGAGAAAAACCAATATAAAGAGCTTTGAAGAAGAATGATAGGGACGATATTAGTGGCTTATCGAAAACAAATTAGAATAGACAGACTGGAGTTTTAATAAATAATTGCATACAATGAATATGTGATTGAACTTTTAAAGGTGATGCCACTGTTTCCTAAATAAATTCTTATTGGGGTAATCTATTTTCCTGACATTACAATTGGTTTTTGTGGCCTCAAATTGATATATGTTTATAAAGTTGTTTCCAATGACTTTTTTTTTTCCAAATTAAACTATAAATATCTTTGCTTGCTTTTTGGGTTTAACTTGTTCTTGTAATGCAAAAATTTGCATTCAATTTTAAAATATTTCTTATACACCTAAAACTTGAAGATGACTTCTAAGCTTAAGGAAAAATTAGCACATTTGGTTTTTTAATTGAATTTATTATCTCTAAGATTATAATTGCTGATATTAAAACCTTTTACAGGAAATAAGATAAATATACATTATTAATTCACATTCAATATATAAGTGCAGATGAACATAGATAGTAATTTTATATTGTTTCAATAACTTTTTGAATATTAAGTTTAAAGTTACAAATTATTCTATTCTTTTATCTTAAAATATTTTAATCAGTCTTTTCTCATTCATTTGTATTAGTTAGGATATGAAACTGACCCTAATCTTTCCAAAAAAACATTTCTTTCCTCTTAAATATACTCAATTATGTGGTAAAATGCTACAGAAAAAGAGTTATTCTGACAAGGATAAATATTTTTTAGGGAGTACATATTGAAGGAGTAACAAATTAAATAATAGTTTTAAAGACCCAAATATCATTTAGACAATCACTACACTAGCACAGGTTCACTGCTTCTTCCTCACCTCATGCCCAGTTTATGAGGACAGTGTTTTTTGTTTGTTTGTTTAATTGTGTGTGTGTGTGTGTGTGTGTGTGTGTGTGTGTGTGTGCACGCGCATGGGCCCAGTATAACATTTTTTTAGTCACCTAGATGTTTAAATGTTACAATCATTGTTGATCAAATAAATAATCTCATTCAGGCAGCACTATGGTTTCTACAGGGTGCACCCCTTCACCACCCCGCTCCCTCAGTATGCCAGCTAAATAAACAAGTATAAATTTTAAATAAACTTAGCTTATAATGGTAAAAAAGTTGAATTTTAAGTCTAAATATGCAGTCTTCTGAAATTTAGGAATAACCAGAATTTCTCCAGAACTTTTCAACTTGCATTGAATAATAGGTCATAACATTAATGCTCATATCTCACTTGTTACACTCACCCTCCTGTGGTTAGTTCTCCAGACCCCATCAACCCTACCCCCAGTTCCTGTCTGCGGTTTTGGTAATCTTCCCCCAACCATCCATCTGCATGGAAAATTTATTTTCTCATATTAATTTAAGTCTTGCTGTTCAAGTGCTTTCCTGGCTAAAACCACATGAAGATGATCAGGTATCTCATATTTGGCAGCGCTGCCTCTCTATGCTCTTTAATGCTGTGAAATATATTTAAGTACAAAAATATCACTGTCCTACGTTCAGCCTTCAGGACTCTGGTGTCAGACTGGTCACAGTGTCTTCCAAGAAAAAGTGGAGAAAATGCTTTTCCTAGCTCTCTGGTATTCTCAGGCTGGTGTTCATCCAGTTCTATGAAATCCCCTTATGAGAAGAGTTGCTTCTAATTCTGCCTGCATACTCTCCATCAACAAGACTCCAAACCATCCCCTCCATATTCCAAAGGACCTTCATGTCTACTCAACTCCTTTCACCTTTAGCTAAAAGAGGGGTTAAAAAACAAAAACAAAACTTCTCAGATTCAAAGGCCAGCATAATATTCGGGTTCAGAAAGTGATACCCCAAAGACTGACACATTGACATACTAAGAGGCCTTAGAAGCTGTCTCAGACTCAAGGTCCTCCTGAGATTTTCTCGTTTCCTTCCCTACGCCCAAGCACAAGGAGAGACTCTCTAAAGTTTACTTATCTGACCAAGAAAACTCCTTTCCAGAAGATATGCAACTGTCTTAAAATTGTCTTAAGACTCTCTCCCTAGGGATCTCATCACTAGAAAACCATTGTTCTACAAAATCTTCCTTCTTTTTGTCATTCAATGGCATCCCTGTAAATCAGACTGCAGTATAAATACAATGTTTATAAATTACTTTCTTGCTTGTAAAATGATGACTTTCCTTCACCTTAACATTGTATCAAAGATCAACCAGAGGAGAGACCGGGAGTCATTACCAAACCCAGACAGACATTTCATCCAATCTTCTGATGGCAGCTCCAAGAGATTACCTAAGAAACTTTATCTGCATAATAAGTCAACATTTGCTCCTGTGAACCATTGTCTGAGCATCAGGTCTATTCACTTCCTCATGTCCCCTTACCTCTGAAAAGGGCATTTAAGCCTCAAACTTCTGGTTCTGAGTTCATAGTTCGAATGACTCCCATGCACACATGTTCACATAATAATAATAAATGGATTATGCCTTTCCCTTACAAATCTGTTTTTTTGTTATGAGGTGTGAGCCATGACCCTTTACAGTGGAGAGAAAAGGGATCATCTCCTTTGCACACATACAATAGTTATACTTGTAATTTCAGCTAGCCTGTAGTCGTAAGAATTACTATAAGTCCACTATCTCTCACCCGTAATTTCAAAATTTGAAATGCTCTGAAAACAAAAAGTTTTTCCAGATTTAGTGCCCAATTTATCCATGTCAGCAAAACTGGAACTTAACTGACTGAAGCTATATATTGTCTTTATGTTTTTCATTTATTGTAAATATTTTGATGTTTCACCGAGGACATACTGACTTCGTTATTGTTAAGATGATGTGCTGCTTCAGACCCATTTGAGCTGTACTCAATATCAATATATGCTCCATTTTACTTTTCTAAAATTCAAAAATTGTCTGAATTACAAAATACATCTGACCACATGAGATTGTGTACCTGTAAGCAACTGTATTTTGAAAGTGTAAGCATACTATTTCTTGAAAGAAAGGATAAATTAACAAGTGAAAAACAGAAACAAAACTGCTGAAGGAGATGAGAAACTCTAGGATTTATTCATTCATCTAATCATTCATCCACAAAACTTTTATTAAACCTAACTATGTGGTATCTGGCCTATAACACACTACAGATTCCCAGGGCCTTATCCATACTTATTCACTGATTGTTATGACTGTTGATTTTTTATTGTTGCTGTTGTTACAATTGATCGCCAAATAACACATTAATTAATCTTTGATCAATCTATCAAAACTAGTCTTATTGCAAATACCATAATATAATAAATACTTATTATATAAGACTAATAATGGATATGTAAACAAAATATCAGCACACACACAGTAAGACCTTCTGAGCTCATCTTTGATTTATTACAAAGTACTTTTTGGAAAGCCATTTCAATTCAATAACATTTTTAATTGTCCTAGATTTGGTCATCTTATTAAATTGAATTTATATGTGTATAGCATACAATGTAATTTTAAAAATAATATGTTTGCTATAATTATTTCAAATATTATTTTTACTAAATCTGAAGATTTTTAAATCTTAGAAATGACCTAGGGAGTCCATCTTACAAGTAACCATGAGTTCATATTTTTTCCAGCACTGAATAATTTTAAGGGCTCTCTGTTTTACACTACTTCATGGTCATATATGTGTCTATGAATGTATCCTGAAGAATAGTTGAGAAAATTATTGTGAAGCATACAGTGTCTTCTAATTGACTAAAACAGTACCACTTCAAACCAATACCAGAGCAACTTATGGCTATTCTGTATGTGTGTGTACTTTTAAAACCTTCCCCCACATTTATGTAACATTGCTTAACTTGTCAATATTCTTTATTATTTTTTTACAGTTATCAAAAACATATGAGGTAATTAAAGAAGGCATGTCTTCTCCATTTTAAAATGAGAAAACTAAATTCAGGGTGGGATGTTTTGCCTAAGGACATAAAGGCATCTGTTACAGAATAAGATGGGCACTAGAACACCATTGTTCTACAAAATCCTCCTTCTTTTTGTCATTCAATGGCATTTCTGTAAATCAGACTGCAGTATAAATACAATGTTTATAAATTACTTTCTTGCTTGTAAAATAATGACTTTCCTTCACCTTAACACTGTATCAAACGATGACTATCCTAAGATACTACATAGTTCTGTGGGCATTATCTCTTAATTAACCACCAGTAATATTTCTGCACCATTTTTATGTACTGTATTTTATTACATCATTAGGCTTTATTTTTATATTCATAATTGCTGATAAGTGCTGAACTTTTTTAATGTGAAAGTAGAATTTAGTCATTAAAAATGAATAAAATCTTGAAGGCAGAATGTTAAGTAATTATTTCATTTGCAGTTTTCAGATAGATAACAGGAATCCAATTAAAATGTATATTACCTCTTGCAATTTAGAAATAGATCCTGTGATAGAGAATACCTACTAGGGTATAAGTAACAAGCTGGGAGTCATGCTTGTGAATAATACCAAACTTAAAAAGAACAGAATCTTCATTTTTTATTTTTTATAAAACTTGAGAATAACTTTTTAAAAAGTTTTATGAAAAGAGTGATTCATTTAAAATATAAGTACCCATAAAGGTAGTAAAATTATTAGCATTATCCTGTGAGGGTAACTCAGAGACTTGTGAAGATATATTTTTAAAATATAAGCAGCATCTATATTCACTGATATTTTAAGTACTTATTCTTATAAGCATCTATTTCTATTGTTTTTTTTCTCTTTTCTTGCTTTTTTCTCCCTTTCTCTTCCTTCTATCCTTCCTTCCTTCCTTCTTTACTTTCGTTTTTTTCTTTCTTTGAGTCAGGGTCTCACTCTGTCACCCAGACTGGAGTGCAGTGGAATAATCATGGCTCACAATAACCTCAACCTACTAGGTTCAAGTGATCCTCCTGCCTCAGCCTCCTGAGCAGTTAGGACTGCAGGCACACACCACTATGCTCAGTTAATTTTTTAATTTTTTTTTGTAGATATAAGGTCTCGCTATATTGCCCGGGTTGGTCTTGAACTCCTGGACTCCAGCAATTCTCTCATTTCAGCCTCCCAAAGTGCTGGGGTTTACAGGCCATCACACGCAACCTGATTCCATGATTTCTCTTAGCAAATATATTAATGATGCCAGTCAGATTAGCAAAAATTCTGTACTCAGTAATGTATTGGCATTTAAAGTCCCAAGTTTCTTTATACCAAAGATGGACATCCTGGGCACTTTGATGGGGAAACAAAGATAAACTCGACATTGTCTCTGCGCTTGAAGTTCTTACAGTCAACTGTAAAATAATGCAAAAAGTGATGTTACATTAAAAGAATAAGCACATTGATGCAGACTGATTGGGAAAAGGCTTCATCAAAGAGCAGAAAGTAATGTTAAAATAAGCCTTGAAAATGGGTAAAGGCCGGGCTCGGTGGCTCAGCCTGTAATACCAGTGCTTTGGAAGGCTGAGGTGAGTGGATTGCCTGAACCCGCGGGATTGAGACCCACCTGGGCAACTTGGCGAGACCTCATCTCTACAATAAATCAAAAATTAGCTGGGTGTGGTAGCGTGGGCCTGTAGTTTCAGCTACTTGGAAGGCGGAGGCAGAAGGATCGCCGGAGCCCAGGGGCCACTGCACTCCAGTCTGGGTGACAGAGTGAGACTCCAACTCAAAAAAAAAAAAAATCTGAAAAAAAAAGAAAATGGGTAAAATTTCTATAGGTAAAGATGAAGACACAAAATGAGTAAATGTATTCAAGTGGAAAATCAAGGACATGACAAAAATCATTTGCCTAGAGTAGAGATTATATGCAGATGGATACTTGAAAGTCGTACAAAAATAATAATGAAAAGTAATAGTGAAAACATCCAAAAATGGTCACAAAGGAATTTTTGTTTATTGACAAAAAGATTTCAAGAGCTCCTAGGAAATAGTCAGAAAAAAAACAAATGAATATCTGAAAAATAAAATATTAAAGTGCATTATAAATGTGTAAATCTCTGAAAAGTGGTGCTGGTACAGGAATCTAAAGATATATTGATGATAAAGAGTAATCTAACTCTGAAACAAAATCTAATAGACATTGGAATTTAACATGTAAAAAGGGGATGTGCCACAAACAAGTGAGATGTGATGAATCAGGACAAAAAAACGCTACTGCAAAAATATCAGTATATTTTAAAATTGCAGATTTTTTGGATAAATATATGAATATAAATTGAGAAATAAAATTCAATTGCTAAAACATAAATACAAAAATGTCAAAAGAAAGTTGAATATTTAACGGTGTAGATATGGAAGACTTTTACTAAGTATAAGAACAATACAATTCTAAGACAGAAGGATGAGGCTGCAGTGGCCGTGAGCGTGCCATTGCATTCCAAGCCTGAGCAACAGAGTGAGATTGACACACACACACAAAAAGAACAATTCAATAAATTGTAAACAAAAGATTTAAAACTTTAAATTCACAAACATTTAAATGTCTGCATATTAGGGGCACCAGAAGCAAAATCAAATGAGAAAGAAAAAGTTGGGCAAATATTTACATCTATGACTGAGATTACGATTTATATTGGAAATCTTCCTATTCTTTTCATCTTTGCAAATCTTACTCAGGGTTCAGAGTCTAAATCAAGTTCCACTCTATCCAAGCCATATTTCCTAAATATGCCAGCCCTCACTATGTCCCTGCATTTAAGTATATATCATACATTTTGGTACTTAATTATATATTGCCTTGCATAATCCCTAATGATATATGTGTATGCATCTCTTGCAGATCAAATCATAAACTTCTTCAGGCAATATCATGTTTTATAGTATTTCTGTAACATATGTAACCCAGGTTTGTGCTAGGCACATGGTAGCTGTAGAGTAAATATTTATGTATCAGTTAACTGGGTTTTCCATCCTTCCCAAATATAGATCAGAAAATAATGAAGGGGCATGCATCCTCTTTCCCCAATTGTCCAAGAGAAATGAATTTCAAATTCTTTCAAAAATGGAATAGAACTGTCAAAAGCACATAAAATAAGCTATTTAAATAGTGAAACATAATTTATAGTTTTGTTTGTTTGTTAACAGTATAAAAATCACACAATGCTTTTTAAGATAGAAGATAAAACTCTCTCTCCTCATATATACACACTTTGGAAAACCTCATCTGACCAACACAATTCAATCATGCCCTTCGTTTCTACAGTTTTTTGATTTTTGTTTTTTTAATCCTGTTCGTCTACCTACATGAATTTCTTTATTTATGTAAACATTCCCTTCCTCGGCAAGTACATATTTCAGCTATAAGTAGTGGTGGACTTCCTTTGATAACTAATCATTTGAAAGCAATGTCAAAACCAAAATTTCCTTTTTCTCTTCCTAGAAATCACTCGGTGATTTTGACTTTCCAATAAATACTATCAGTTGTCTTTCTTCTCTCCCCTCATTCAGATCTCCTGGGTGTGTAAGTCAACAGTAGTACTAGCTTCCTCATGATTAAAAGAAACTACTGTGTTTTGGTAAGCTATAATAACTTAGCCCATGGATTACACGCATCCTCAGCACTCGTATTCACACTATCATGTCCCTCGTCTTTGTTCTGCTATACCTATATTCTGCTCCAGATTGAGGAATATGCAAGTTTAACTTTGGCTTTTAGATCTGTTCCCAACATTCACTGGTTTAATAGTCCCAGTGTAAACCAGTCAAAATTTTCAGTGCTTGGGGGACAAAAGTAAGGATCCTATGGCCAAGACATTGTATATGAGATAAACAATATTCTCCCTTTGGTGTACATGAAATCATCACACACTGAACCCAAGCATAGATACAAAAGTTCCCTAGAAAGAAGCACAATAGGTGCTGGGTCTGGTTATTATCATTTATTCCTCCCTTCACAATTACCACCAAGACCCATCTCCACCCTTTCTCTTTCCTGCTCTGTTCCCTGGAAGGCTGACTTCTGTGGACTGAAACTTCCTTTGCCTGCTGACTTTCCATCAGATTAGGCAAACAGGAGACACCAACAAGAAATTTTAGGTTAGGAGAAAAAAAAAGATCAGAGTCCTTCTCCCTCAAACCCTCTTTACTTCAGCACTTTGTCCCCACTGGTACTTGAGCACCTTCATTGGTTAGTTATTGCTGGGCAGAGTCTCCCCTACAGTTTTCACTTTCATTCATATACTATAATACCTTCAGGATTAGTGGTGATAACTTCTAAGTGTTGCTAGTTTCTGTATAACTCACATCTATACCTTAATGTCTCTTCACTTGAACCATCTGGAGTGTACTATTTCCTGCTGGTACCCTGACAGATATAACTCCAAAGCCCACAGAATTTGACTCTAATTTGCTTGAGTTTGTTATCAAATCTAAAGAACATCAAAGGGTGGTGGGGAATGGTGAGTCTTTGAAACAGGAAAAAGAGCATGACAGAAGCAAAGTTTGGCAAAGTCCATGCAAGCATAGTCCAAGAGAGAACAGGCCTTGAATGATAGCATTTCAATATTTATAGTTATCTCGAGTATAAAAGTGGGGGGAGGATATTACTGCCAAAAAAGTCAAGAATTGTAGTAGCACTGGAAAAATCAATTTTATTGTGGTTATCTGTCATATCTTGATAACATGAAAAATTCAGTATGCCCAATGTCCCTTGTTTTGATTTCATTCTCACCAAGCAACTTTCTGACTATAACTTGGGTTCCATATAAGTAACTACAGAGAGGGAATATGCTAGTCATGCAGACTGAAAGTACTTCAGCAACTTTGATTTTTATTTTCTATCATTGGGAACTAATAAACAGCCATTACGTTTTGTTATGATTTGGTTAAATGCAAGTGCTCTCTTGAGAAACTGATCTCATTTAGATGTGTTACTAATACCAGCCTTGTGAAAGCAAGGCCCTGGACCATTTGCATTTCTGCCTATGACTTGTTTTAGTTAATTTGAAATTCTTCACACTATTTTTTAATGTGCTTAAGAACACTTATAAGAATATGGGTTGCTAGACTAGAGGGAGCTACCCTGTACCTGACCTGCTTCTTGGCAAGACCTTAGAGCAGAATCTTGGTAAAGGTCTCTCAAAAGCTTATCTGTGTGCCAGAAAGTACTTACCCAGTTGTCCAGTATGTAAATGAACTAGCTCTATTACTTTTTAGCCACTAAATGGCATCTGGAGTTCTGGTAAATAATAAATAAAAGTATCTCTCTGCACCATGTAAAGAGTATTTCTGTAGTAAAAAAATAAAAAAACTCATTCTTTAAGCTATTGTACTGTCCATGAGAAAGCATAGTAATTATATATATTCTGACCTGTTCTCCAACATTCTCTATGATTCTGAGTATTGGGTGCTAGCCATAAACATCAGTATTCATGATTATTCTGCATGTTTATACTAGTATTATGTATTTACAATTACTTTGTCACTTAGTTTGTCTGTGACATCCCATGCCAATATGTTAGTTAAAATACCTTTCAGATGGATGTTTCTGAGCATTCTATTGGTGTTCGAGAGAATAAAAAGACAGGCAATCAGTTTCTGTTGTATAATTACTTCACTCTTAGACATGTTGTTTCTGTTGGAACTCTTTCTTATGGGTGGGAATTGATTGTACAATGTCTAAAACATCACCTCCTCTCCCTGTTCTCCCCACTCCCAAAAATCCACAAATTCAGACTTTCCAACCAAATCTTTGATGTCAAACACATTTATTTAAGAAGTATAATAAATTATTTTTCCATAGGGCAGAGTGCATGGTTATAATAAGAATAAAAGGCTTTTGAATATCAAAAGCCTTCTTCAAAATGGGTTGTGATGATTTAGGAATATGTGAATCATCACCTTTTGATTAAATTTCTCCAAAGAATATGGCATATACTTTACAAGACAAGGAAAATTGCATGTAAAATCATGCTTTGGCTTTTATTTAATAACCCTTACTGTTCAAAAGAGTTAGAGAAGTCACTGACAGACCAGAAAAGGCACTTTACTTTCTTCAGAATTATGTGGGAAAGTTGAGTTGAAAAAATTGGTTAGTAAGCCAGCACTCTCTTATATTACACACAGAGGAGATATATCACTTATTCCTTATTCTACGCATGTCCTTTCCCCTTCCCACTTTGCTTCTGTGGTATTTCTAATGATCCTCCAATAACAACAATAACAGCTGCAGTAGTGAAAGCAGCAACAGCAGCTATCATTTATATATTGACTGTATACTATGCACTTAACATTTTGCTAAATCCTTTACAATGGTTAAATTGCTAGGTCTCTCCTCAATGCTCTGAGGTAGATACTAGTATTTTTCCCATTTTACAGATGAGGAAAATGAAGATTAAGAGAGGTTAAATAATTTGCCAAAGCTCATATAGCTAATAAGTTGCTGCTCTTATATTCGAACCTAGGTCCATTTGGTTCAGGAAACTATACACTTAACCACTATATAATAGTGTCTCATGAAGGTGAGGTAAGTAAAATCACTGTGATCTCTGGAAAATTATGTGATGGGAAGGTAAGTAAATTTTTCAATATTTATACATGCATATCACTTGCTCAAGGTGCATGAAACTGTAATCAAAATAAGCAACAATGAGCATTGGGTGTAACTTTAGTAGACATTCTTAGGGGAAACAAAGGACTCACAGATTATCAGTCATATCAGCTGAATCATCAATCAGATCAGGTTGCTAAAAGATTCAGAAAAAATCACATTTTTAATAGAAGATTTTAAATCATTCATTAATCAGTTCCCATTTTGCACTATGTCTTAGTCCATTCAGGCTGCTAGGAAAACATACTATAGAATGGATAGCTTATAAACAACAGAAATTTCTTTCTTTGATTTTTTAGATTTTAAATTTTTATTTTAAAATTGTGGGGTACAATTCAGGGTTAGGTATACAAATATTCACTGTGCAGGTACCCTTGTTGATGAAGTGTGCCACCCTTCCCCAGGCAGAGTCCAACTACTGCCAATCCCACCTATCCACCCCTCAACCTCCCCACAATTTCCCACTACAGTCAATCTTTTTCTTATGTAGTATTACACTAGTTGTTCAAGGTTCACTTATGAGTGAGAACATGTGATACTCAATTCTTTGTTTCTGTGAAAGATCACTCAGTATTATAGACTCTAAGTTCATCCAGGTAGCTGCGAAGTTCATGATTTTGTTCTTCTTTATGGCTACATAACATTCCATTGTGTATATGTACCACATTTTTAAAATCCAGTCCTCTTTAGATGGGCAACACGGTTGGTTCCATGTTCTTGCTATTGTGAAAAATGCTGCGATAAACATACGTGTGCAGGTATTTTTTTAATAGAGTGATTTGCGTTCTTCCGGGTATATTCCCAGTAGGGGGATTTCAGGGTCATATGAAAGGCTAATTTTTAGAACTTTTAGGAATCGCCACACTGTTTTCCACAGAGGCTACACTAGTTTACACTCCTACCAACAATGTAGAAGTGTTCCCTTATCGCCACATCCTCTCAGCACCTATTTTTTGAGTTACTGATGGCCACTCTGACTGGAGTTAGGTGGTACCTCAGTATAGTTTTAATTTGCATTTTTTTCATGACTTGTGAGGCTGCACTTTTTTTCATGTATCTGTTGGCTGCTCATACATCTTTTTTGAGAACTGTCCATTCACAGCTTTTGCCCAATTTGTAATGGGGCTGTTTTCTTCGTTGTTGTTGTTTTGTACATTTGAGGTCCTTGTAGATCCTAGATGTTAGGCTTTTGTCAGACATACAGTTGGCAAATATTACCTCCCAGTTTGTGGTCTGTCTCCCTGCTCTCTTGATGGTTTCTTTGGCTTTGTAGAAGCTTGTCAGTTTGATGAGTTCCCACTTGTCTATCTTATCTCTTATGGTATGGGCACTTGGTGATTTGACCAGGGATTGGTTACCAGTTTCAATTTCCATAAGGGAGTCTCCTGCATTTTCTAAGGTTCTTATAGTTTGAAGTTTTAGGTTTAGGTCTCTGATTCATTTAGAGTTGACTTTTGTGTATGGGGATAGATCAGGTTCTATTTCAATCTTCTGCATGTGGTCAGCCAGTTTTCCCAGCACCATTTACTGAATAGATTCTCCTCTCCCTAGTGGTTGGTGGTGGAGTCTTTGTCAAAGATGAGTTGGCTGAGAAATTGAGGTTTTGCTTCTGGAATCTTAGTTCTATTCCATTGGTCAATAGGCCTGTACTGCCAATACCAGGCTGTTTTGATTGTTGTAGTTTCGGAAAAAGTTTAAAGCCTGGGAGTCTGATGCCTCCTGCTTTGTTTTTTTATTTGCTGAGGATTTTTTTGGCTATTTGTGGTCATTTATGTTTCCATATGAATCCCTGTATTGTTGTTTCTAGGTCTGAGAAGAATGTTGCTGGTAATTTGATGGGTATTGTGTTAAATCTGTAGATTGCTTTAGGTAGAATGGACATTTTAACAATGTTGATTCTTCCAATCCATGAGCATGGAATATTTTTCCACTTGTGATCTTTGATTTCTTTAGCAGTGTTTGGTAGTTTTCATTGTAAAGGCCTTTCAAGTCTCTGGTTAGGAAGATGCCAAGGTATTTCATTTTTTTTGTAGCTATTGGATATGGGATTATGTTTTTTATTTGGATTTCTGTGTGTTTATTATTGCTGTATAGAAATGTGATTGTCTTTGGCACATTTATTTTATACCCTGAGACTGTGCCAAAGTTCTTTATCAGCACAAGGAGGTTTCTGACAGATTCTCTTGGGTTTTCAAGATATAGAATCATGTCATCGACAAAGAGGGATAACTTGACTTCCTCTTTTCCTATTTGAATACCCCTTCTCTTCCCTGATTGCTCTAGCTAGGACTTCGAAAACTATGTTGAACAGGAGGGGTGAGAGTGGGCATCCTTGTATTGTTCCACTTTTCAAGGGAAATGGTGCCAATTTCTGTCTGTTTAGCAGTATGTTGTCTGTGGGTTCCTCAAAGATGGCTCTTACTATTTAGAGGTTTGTTCCATCTATGCCTAGATGTTGAAGAGTTTTTATCAAGAAGGGGTGCTGGATTTTATCAAAAGCTTCATCTGCATCTAATGACATAATCATGTGGGGTTTTTTTGTTTTTACATCTGTTGATATATTAATTATGTTAATGGTCTTACGAATGTTGAACCAGCCTTGTATCCTGGGGATGAAGCCTACTTGGTCAAGGTGGATGATTTTTGAGATGTGTTGTTGAATCTGGTTTGCTAGGATCTTGTTGAGAATTTTAGCATCTATGTTCAAGGATATTGGCCTGTAGTACTCTTTCTTTGTTGGATCTTTATCTGACTTGAGTATCAATGTGATGTTAGCTTCATAAAATGATTTGTGGAGAGTTCCATTTTTCTCAGTCACCTGGAATACTTTCAATAGGATTGGTATCAGTTCCTCCTTGTATGATTTGTAGAATTCTGCTGGAAAGCTATCTGGTCCAGGGCTTTTTTTTTTTTTTTTTTGTAGGTAGTTTTCTTATCTCATAAACAATTTCCTGGACTGTTAATGGTCTATTTAGAGTCTCAATTTCTTCTTGTTTCAACCTGGAGAGGTTGTGTGATGTCAGAAAGTCCTCCATTTCCTTTAAATTTTCAAGTTTGTTTCCATACAAGTGTACATAGTAATCTCTGAATATATTTTGTATCTCTTCAAGGTCACTTGTGATTTGATCTTTTGAGTTTCTGATTGTGTTTATTTGGGCTTTTTCTCTCTTTTTCTTGGTCAGTCTAGCTAGGGGACCATCAATCTTGTGAATCCTTTCAAAGAACATTAGTTTCATTGATTTTTTTATATTATCTTTTTGTCTTCTATGTCCTGGATCTGGGCTTTTATTTTAGTGATCTGGAGTCTTCTGCTGAAGTTAGGGTTTTGGTGGTCTTGCTTTTCCAGCTTCTTTAGGTGACTTTTTAGGCTGTTAACTTGTGATCATTCCATTTTCTTCATGTGTGTTTGTAGCAATATGAATTCTCCTCTTACTACTGCTTTCATGGCATCCCAGAGGTTTTGGTAAAATTTTTTTTCATTTTCATTTGTTTCCAGGTATCTTTTATTCTCTGCTTTGATTTCCATGTTGTCCCAGGCGTTGCTTAGCATCATGCTATTTAGTGTCCATGTCTTGTGGGTTTTGGGAGAACTTTGCTTGTGTTAATATTTATTTTTATTCCACTGTAATCTGAGAAGGTGCATGGCAGAATTTCAATCTTATGATTCTGGGGGCTCTTCACTGTTTGCCTTCCAAAGTCCTGTTTTCTCAGTGTCTAACCTCTCAGGGGTCTGTGTGAGACCCATATTCTTCTTTTGGTTTTTCATCATTTGTGTAGATTATCCTCCCCACTTTTTTTCCCTCCTTCTTCTTTAATTCTGCTGTTCAGAGATGGTAGGGTAGCTCTTACATCTTTTTGCTCAATTCTACCTTGTGTGGGTCCTTTAGCTTTGTTCAGTTCTGAAGCTGGAATGTGAATTGGGGGCTGTACTTTTTTTGCAGTTTTGAAACTCAGTTGAGGAGGGAGCTGTGATTCATGATCTATCTGCAGATCCCAGTGTCCACTGACAGGTGTATGGGTACCCTGGAACCCACTTCCCACTGCCTTACAATCTGTCCATGCAGTGGGGGTATAGGTTTGCTCCCTTAAATCAAAATTAGATAAGAAAAAGGAAAAGAAAGGGAAAAGGGAAAAAGGAAGGGGGTGGGCAAGAGGAAGGTGGAGAGAGAGAAGAGTAAGAGGGAAAACAGACAGATGTACCAACTAACAAATGAAAAGAGACACAAAGACAGAAAAGAATTTTAAAAACTTACACATACAGACAATCATACATACACTCAAACTAACAAAAAACCTTCCTATTGATGTACTCTTCCCACAGACAAACAGGAAGTCTAAAGGAAAAAAAGAATCAATAAAATAACAAAAAGAAAGCAAGTACGAAAATGTTACCAAAAACAGAGAGAAAAAAACCTAAAACTAAAAAAGAAACAAAAATGAGCAAAACAGACAGACCAAAAAAACACAAAAAAACAAAAAAACAAGGAACCAAACTCGCTCTGAGGTTGTTCCTGTAAGTCCAACGTCCTTTCAGCTCTGATCTCTAGTCCCTCCCCTCTGCTCTCAGAGCAGGCAGATAGGGTTTCCCACAGCTTGGGTCAGATGCTCTAGGTTTACTGGAGAAGGAGGATGAATCAGATCTGGACTCCCCCGGCTTGCTGTCTCTCAAGTCTGCCACTCAGATTTGACCTGTCTTTGTCTGATCCAGCATGGGGGAGGGGCTTCTATCACTCCCAGTTTGATAAGATTACCTTAGGTCCCAGGTTGGAGGCTGGGCAGAACTGGGTGGAGCTGGGCGGGACAGTGTAGGTTTCTGCCTGGTCCTGATACAGAGAAAATGGCTGCAGTCAGTGTTTCCTCACCAGGGATGAGGCTCCTCTCTGGATCTCCCCAATCTTCTCTCTCCACTGATCATATCTGGGGCTCTAGCTGATTTGCTATAACAAGTGATTGTGTGGGCCAGGCACCAGGTGATAAGAAATGCTGCATTCAGCTGGCTCTTCTCAGGAGAGTCCCATGAGCAGCAGATGATCTTGAGCAGTGGCAGCTCCAATCTCAGGGCAGTGGGGTTTGCAGTCACCTCCAGAGGGGACCTCCAGGTACAGAAACCTGAGTCTCCCCTCAGACAAACTTTCACTCACCCACTAGCACATGCCTACTCACACAGAGAGTCTTTATGGACACTTGCTTTTGCAGAGATTCTCACAGTCTGACCTGTCCAGACACCATCTTAGAAATTTATTTCTTATAGTTCTGGTTACTGACAAAGCCAAGATCTTGGTGTCAGCAGATTTGATGTCTTGTCAGAGCTTCCTAACTAGTCATCTTTTCACTGTTACCTCACATGGTAGAAAGGGATGAAGGATCTCTCTCATACTTATTTTATAAAGGCATTAATCCTATTCATGCTCCGGTGACCTAATCATCTCTGAAAGATCCCACCTCTTAATAACAAACCTTGGGGATCAGGGTTTTAACATATAAATTTAGAAGGGAAACACACTTTCAATTTATTGCACAGTTATTTGTTGAATTTATATTAGAGTTTATTTGTTACAAGAATATCTCCATGTTCTGTAAATCACAGAACCTAGGAAGATACATTTTCTACATAGAATATATTTCTAAATGCTGACAGAGAATTTAGTGGTGGAAATAAATCATACTTATGTTGCCACGAAATATTAAAAAGTGGAATAAACTTATGGAAAACACTAGAAATTAGAACCTGTGTTTTACCAATATTTGTTTAGATATAGCCAGTTGTATGATCTCAGACAAATCACTTACCTTTTCTGGGTCTCCAATTTTTCAACCATCAGATGTGTGTATTAGTATAATATCCTTACTCTTCCCTTTCCTGTCTTGACATGCCTAAAATCCCAATCACTTGGGTATCTAATGTGCTGCTTATAGTGCATTATAGATGAGTAAGTATGCTTGTCCTTCAAATTCTTACTTGACCTACTCCAGTACTTAATAAGAGCTAGTATATGTGGTTTATACAGAAACAGAAGTGACTTTGTAAACAAATATTCAATGATTCCCAGTCAGAAAATGAGTATGGTTTTCTGACAAGAGTATAATTATCAAGGGACACAAGCAAATCGATGGAGAATGAGAAAATTCAGTCAGAAAATTCTTGCCAACTCTCTGGGCTGCAGACAATAGGCTTATGAAAAATTCAAAAGGAATAAAGAAATCCCATCTGATATCTAGTTCACACTTTATTAGTGAACATTTTTCACATAGAATATTCACATGTAAATTACAGAATGCAGTTTCCTTCTTACTGCCTATGGATTCTGGTTATTTTCCAATTTATCATTAACAGCTATAATAAAGCCAACCCTAGAGTCTTTAGTAGATGTTAAAATCACTACTCACATGTGAATTGGCATCATGGGCCTGGCCAGTTGGCATTTTGGACTTGATCTGCCAAATAATTGTTAAGAGAGAAATAAAGACATTAGGTGCTGAAATCTTACAGTTTAAAATGGAATTCCTTAACTCGAGAGATGAAAATTATTCAAATTCTATTTGGGTATCACAATATTCTTCCCTTCAAAAGTGAAATAATTAACAAGATAGAGATTCTGGAAGCAAAACCTCAATTTCTCAACCAATTCATCTTTGACAAAGCCTGCACTAGTGACCACTGGGGAGAGGAAAAATTCAGTAAATGGTGCTGGGAAAACCGGTTGATCACATGCAGAAGATTAAAACAAGTCCCCTACCTATCCCCGTACACAAAAATCAGCACTAAATGGATCAAAGACCTAAACGTACAACCTCAAACTATAAGAACCTTAAAAAAATGCAGGAGACAATCTTATGGAAATTGGAACTGGCAACCAATTACTGATTAAAACTCCAAGTGCCCATACCATCAGAGATAAGATAGACAACTTATACCTCCTCGAACTGACAAGCTTCTGCAAAGCCAAAGAAACCATTGAGAGAGTGGGGAGACAGCCCAAAGACTGGGAAAAATATTGCTAACTGTATGTCTGACATAGGCCTAACACCTAGGATCTACAAGGAACTCAAATGTGCCAAAAAAGCAGTTCTATGAATAGACACTTCTCTAAAGAAGACATACAAGCGACATGACAGCCTCACTAGTCATCAAAGAAATGCAAATTAAAACTACACTGAAATATTACCTAACTCCTGTCAGGATGACCATCATCAATAACTCAAAAAACAACAGATGCTGGAGAGGATGTGAGGAAAAGGGAACACTTCCATACTGTTGGTTGGAATGCAAACTAGTACAATTTCTGTGGAAAACAGTGTGTCAATACATAAAAGGTCTAAAAATTGACCTGCCATATGACCCCACAATACCCCTACTGGGAATATACTTGGAGGAACTCAAATCACTCTAGGAAAAAGATACCTGCACATGCATGTTTATTGCAGCATTATTCACAATAGCAAAAAAAATGGAACCAACTAGGCTTCCCATCGAAAGAAGACTGAATTTTAAAAAATGTGGTATATATATATGATGGAATATTACACAGTCATAAAGAAGGACAAAATTATGAACTTCACAGCAACTTGGATGGATTTAGAGTCTATAATACTGAATGATCTATCACAGAAACAAAGAACTGAGTACCACATGTTCTCACTCATACGCTTACCCTGAACAATTATCATAATACTATAAGAATTATGGGATTGGCAGTAGTGGGAAACTGCTAGGGGTGGGGTGGTGGGATTAGCAGTAGTGAGAAACTGCCAGGAGATGTGGGGGCACATTTCATCAACGAGGGTACCCGCATAATAAACATTTGTATACCTAACCCTGAATTATACCCCACATTTTAAAAATAAAAAAGTAAAGAAAAAAAGTGGTGCATATATACAATGGAATATTACACTGTCATAAAGAAGGACACAATTATGAACTTTACAGCAACTTGGATGGAGTTAGAGTCTGTAACACTCAGTGATCTATCACAGAAACAAAGAACTGAATACCACATGTTCTCACTCATGCCAGGGGAGGGAACGGGGTGGGGGGCACAAGTACTTGATCTCAAATTAGGTGAAGTGAGGACCAAAGTGAGTCCCAAACTTTACCTCTACAGTGACCATTTGTATACCTAACCCTGAATTGTACCCCACATCTTTAAAATAAAATGTTTTAAAAAGTGACAACATCCTAGAGAATCTGTTTGTGTCTATGTGTATATGTGTAAAAATGTGTACATAACTTAGTATGATGCATTAAAATGAGACTAATCATAGGTTAATCCCACAAAAAATTACCTTAAAAATAAAATTGTATTAATTTAAACCTACCCATATCGATATACATTAATCATGAAATATTTTCCCTACCATAAGAAATAATTTTTCTACAATTATTTGGCACACATCTTTGAAGTGATTACTAAACTATATATGTGAAGACAAACAATGTACATTAATTACATGTTGTTATTTATATAATACTCTTGAATATATTTTTCCAGAACTCCAGTAGGTATTTAATTACAATATTTCCATATTATAATTCAAAGTACCTTACACAAATCAACTGCTATAGCATTCAGAGCTAAAGATTGTCATGAAGGATGGTGGGGACATATGTCTCTTTGAGTTAACTTTCCTGGGATTTTGATATTTGCGTTGGAATATTACCCCCCAATGTCTCTGATCTGTATAAAGCTAATTATATGCTACTATTAAAGCAGATTGCAGGAGACATTGACAGTTGGAAAGGCCTAATGACCAGCTGGATGGGAAAATTTCGTGTTGTCAAAATAGTAAGTTTGCCAAGATATTTACATGTCATTTATTTGCTACAAACATGAGTACCTAAGCCTTGTTTCAAGATAAACTTAGCCTGCTTAATAATCACATTTGGAATATGAAAGACCCCCGAAAGCTAAGAGGCATTTTCTCTATTTTGAGACTGTAATTCTTCACTACTTAAACTCATGTTGAATTTATAAACTTTATTTTTACCTCAAACTTATTAAAAATGCAATGTATATAAATAAAAATGGAAATCTAATGTAGTCAACGTCTGTGTAACATTAAAAAATAAGCCAGTATTCAGGAAGAAGAATAAAACCAGTTACTTGATATCTTTTAGCATCCCCCACACCCAATTGTTAAGGAAACATTTCACTTTACAAGTAGTTGTGTTAAAATAATTATAATACCATAAATGCAGTGCTTTTATTTTAAGTATTTCTTGGACATCATCTATGTTCCTCATAACAATTTAGTGATATATTCACAGTCCTAAACTCTTGCCATTAATATTAAAATGCATTTAACTGGGAGAAATGTAACCACTTAATAACTTCTCTTTCCTCAAATTTTCTTTTTCTTTATTCAATGTTTTTTATTATGATATTGTGGGGTACAGTTAAGGGTTAGGTGTACAAATATGCCTCGTTCAGGCACCCTTGTTGATAGGAAGTATCTCCCCATCCCCAGAAAGATATTTACTACCATTAATCCCATCACCCTACCCCACCCCACCCCCCGTAGTTTCCCACCACTGTCAGTCATTTTCTTGTGGTAATACGTTGGATGATCAAGGTCTACTATATGAGTGAGAACATGTGATACTCAGTTTTTTGTTTCTGTGAGAG
>CAUYQG010041599.1:0-17597 GCA_963574415.1 Tarsius wallacei | reverse complement strand
CTGGGCTCCGGCGATCCTTCCGCCTCAGCCTTCCGAGTAGCCGGAATTACAGGCATGCGCTACCATGCCCGGCTGATTTTTTGATTTATGGTAGAGATGAGGTCTCGCCAAGTTGCCCAGACGGGTCTCGAACCCGCGGGCTCAGGTAATCCACTCACCTCGGCCTCCCAAAGCACGGGATTACAGGCTGAGACACCGAGCTTGGCTTATTTTTTATTTTTTTAAGGTGAGAGAAATCACAGTGGTCTATATACTGATGAAAATCATTGAATAGAGAGGGACAAGCTGCTGATGCAAGAGAAAGAGAATACTTTGGCACTGTGGGCTTGGATAGGTGAGCAGAAGTAGGGTCCATTGCATGAATGGAGAGACTGGCCTTGGGCAAGGTCCCCGCTCACAGTACAGAGAAACAGAAGGGTGGGAGGGTGACTGGACACAGGTGCAGGCGAGTTGGCAGGTGCAGCGGTGGGGTGTGTGGTGGTCAGTGAGCCTCTACTGAGTGCCTCTTTTTTCTCTGCGAAATGGGAGCCAAGGTCATCAGCTGAAAGACAGGATGGGGAAGGGGGCATTGGAGACTTGAGAATAGGGAAAAACATGGACTAGTGACTTAGAGGAGGGAGAGTGGTGGATGGCCTAGGGAGTGTCAGCCCATTAGCCTTGATGTTCTGAATATCATCAGATGTCTTCCTTCAATAGTTCCTTTATCTTCAGGAAAATAAAAAAGTCACTGGGGGCCATATCAGATGAGTAGGGAGGGTGTTCCAATCCAGTTATTTGTACAGTGCTGCCAATGTAAGCACATGGTGGCAAGTTTGCAAACTTCATGGCCAGGCATCAACAAATAATGGCAACAGCACTGATGGCCATTCCAGAAAAAGAGTTCCAAAACTGCTTTGATGGGTAGACTAGGCGCTGGCATTGGTGCATAGCTCCCCAAGGCGAAGGTCACTGTAGTGATATTCAGCAATGAGGTATGTGGCTCTTTTTCTAGGGTGGTTTGTAAACCTAATTGTCAGACTTTGTATGTGTCTGCAATCAAGGATGGGGTCTCATCTGAGCCTTGACAGGGGAAGGATCCACTTCCAAGCTCACATGGCTATAGGCAGGATTCAGTTCCTTATGGGCTACACACGAAGGGCCTTACTAACCCTGCCGGCTGTCAGCTGGAGGCTTGGTTCCTCGCCACATGGGCCGCTCCCTATGATGAGTTACTTTGTTAAAGCCAGCAAAGGAGAGAATCAAGATGGAAGCTACAGTCCTAGTAACGTCAGCACAGGGGTGACATTGACATCATCTTGCCACACTCTATTGTTAGAAGCCAGCCACAGGTCTCCTACACTCCAAGAGGAAGAGATTCCACCAGGGTGCAGATACCAGGAAATGGGGATAATTGGGAGCCATCCTAAGAGCTTGTCTGCCACAGGAAGAAATGGATGAAACAGCAGATTTGAATAGAGAGAAGGGAAGCTGAGGGGACTGAAACACAGCATTTCTCTCTCCTAAGACACTACTGAGTACCTCTTTTCTCTGGGAAATGCTTTAAAAATGGATTGTTTGAGTTGTGTGTCTGGACACAGATGTGTAAAACTACGGCTTTGTTATTCCATCATCGCCATTGCGATTTGTAACATAGCATCTTCCAACTCAGAAACTCTGGGGAGCAGCCAGCAAGGTCATAAATGTGTGAGATGGAGATGGGCCTCCCCTTGAGAGAGAAAGGGCTTGATAAAGGGTATGGGGGGACATGTTTGTGATGAGGAAAGAGCATCTGTGGGGTAAGCAGGAGATTTCTGAGCAACATGGAGGGCTCACAAAGATTAGAAAGGGTGGAGCTCATTGGCAGTTGAGTAATTCGTTCCAGCAATAGCTGGTGCCCTGATTCAGTCAGAAAACGAATGGATGCAGGTATTGGCCCAGGGTACAAAGTGTTACAAAGTTACAGTCAGGACTCAGAGTCATTTTTCTGCTTCCCACTTCCTTCCACATTCCTACCTCCCAACTATTTCAAGGTAAGTCTGAGTGTCCCAGGGTCGACCTGGCACTGTGAAGGCCAGCAATCAGCCATAGAGCAGAGTCAAACAGGAATTCCAGATGGCCCCCCCAGGGACACTGCAAAACAGAAGCTCTTTCTGTGGAGACAGGATCCTCCTTGCAGGTTTTGGGGTCTCCTCCCTGCCCCAGGCCCTTCCTGCTGCTTTCATTGGCTCTCCTCAACCCTCCCCCTAGCGAGGAGACCTTCCTCACCTGCACCCTCATGGCCCCCCTCCTCTGCCTCAGCCACAGGGTTTGTTAGGCTCTTTTTTGGTGTTTAGCCTCTTTCCAGAAACAGCTTAGAGTGAGTTACTGACCCAATCAATACGCCAATCTTGAGTTCACAACTGGTCTAGGAGGCCAAAATGCCGAAGTAAGTAGAAAATACTGTGATTGGTTTAAGAAATCTGCTTTTCTGGTTTCCAGGATTAATTGTTGTCTTTTTCTTTATAATGTTACCACTTCATTCTTTTTCTTTTCTTTTTTTTTTTTTTTTGAGTAGGAGTCTCACTGTGTTGCCCAGGCTAGAGAGCAGTGGCATGCTCACAGCCACCACAGCCTCGACCTGCTGGGCTCAGGCAATCCTTCCGCCTCAGCCTTCCAAGTAACTAGAACTACAGGTGTGTGCCACCATGCATAGCTAATTTTTTGATTTATTATAGAGACGAGGTCTCGCCAAGTTGCCCAGGCTGGCCTCGAACCTCCACCTCCCAAAGTGTTAGGATTACAGGCATGAGGCGCCACTCCCCATACCACTTTATTCTTGCTAGTGCGCTGTTGAATCAGGTTAGACCAACAAAAGGGAACAATCCCAAGGCCTTCGAAGATCATCCTGTCCATGCATGCTCTTGCCTCGGATGCTACAAAATCACAATCCTGTGATGAGAAGACTTTGGAAGGAGGACATCAGGCCTTGGCTGCATGGAGCCATGACGATTGAGAAGGATTTTATTTGAAGCTGAGAGTCAATTTAAGTGCTTTTTTGCTTCAGAAAATTCTTAGAGGAAGGATAATTATTTCCCACATGAATAGAGCCATGCCTCACTCATCTGGACCCAGCCCACTGGAGTCCATATTACTTGCTCCATAAGCTTTTGCTGAACTGAAATGAGCAGATCTGAGGGTGAGACATCAGCAAATATGAGTCCTCCCTGAATGTTGTCAAATAAGTGAAACCTAGAAGCAATCTGGTGCTTCCAGTAGGATACCGAACATGACACTTGGAGACTTGTTCCTGTGTGGATTTCTTCACAGTCTTCCTACATGAGACACTGCTTTTGAAAAACACAGGGTCAGGAGCTACTTTTAAGAGAAAATTTTGGGTTGAATTTGTTTTTTTTAATACCACGTCAATATAGAGAAAAAACAGCCATCACCTATACTCCCACCATGCATAATTAAGTACTATTAACATTTTGGCATATTTACTTCGAGCCTTTTTAAATTCAGTACTCTATTTTTAAGACCTACACTAGTGCGCTCGTGCTGAAAATATGAAGTGTGTCCATGTGTATACTGTGAGTTCACCGGCATATGCTCACACATTTATGATCTTGCTGGCTTCTCCCCAGAGTTTCTTTTTTTTTGAGTTGGAGTCTCACTCTGTCACCCAGACTGGAGTGCAGTGGCTGCTCCCGGCCACTGCAGCCTCGACCTGCTGGGCTCCAGCGATCCTTCCACTCAGCCTTCCAAGTAGCTGGAACTACAGGCGTGCGCTACCACGCCCAGCTAATTTTTGACTTATTGTAGAGATGAGTCTCACCAAGTTGCCCAGGCGGGTCTCGAACCCGCGGGCTCAGGCAATCCACTCACCTCAGCCTCCCAAAGCGCTGGGATTATAGGCTGAGCCACCGAGCCTGGCTTCCCCAGAGTTTCTGAGTTGGAAGATGCTACATTACCAATTGCAATGGCGGTGATGGAATAACAAAGCCATGATTTTACACATCCGTGTCCAGACACATGGCCCAAATAATCCATTTTTAAAGCAGAAAAACTGTAAGTCATGCATACATGCGGTATAGAAGTCTAACATGACCCCCTGGCCTTCAGTCTTTCAGTTTTTCTCTCCAGAGGCAACTAGCATTGCCAGTTCCTTGCAAATGTTTCCAGAAATATCATTTGCATACACAAACACATATTTTCTATTTTCCTACACAGATGGTAACATATGATGTATACTGTTTTGTACTTAAGCACCGGGTTTTGAAAATCTTGCAAGTGCTTCTTAACAGTAAGCTTTCTGAATATGCAAATGAGTAATCAAGGCCTTCATGTCTCCCTTGGTCTCAGACAATTAACTCGGTGGTCAGCGAATGTCCTCCTCTTGCTGGACAGGTCCCTTCAAATCACAAATTCCATGTCACTGTTAGATGGTTTATGCTTGCCCACTCTGATTGAACTTACTTATTTAAAAATCCACAAGAAAACCCTTCATATTTTGGGAAGCTAATGCAAAATCCTGCAGAATGCAACACAAACAAAAAGGGGGAATTTGGGACTCAGCTTAAAATACAGCTGGGCAAGCCCACACTTAGTTGTTGGAATAACAACCAGCTGGGAGGGCTAAGTTTAGCTTGGAGCCTTAAATATGGGCAGCCCTAATGCCCGCAACCCGCACACGGAGAACACAGCCCGGTCTCCCAAGTTGGTGGACAAGAAGGAACAACGATGTTGGCCTAAAATGCTGACTTTGTGAAAACCCCCAGTCAATCCAGTGTGATTTCACAGGCGGCAAAAGGTTTGATTTACAGCTGATCATTAGGCAAACAGTATGATTTGTCGTTAGGGGAATACGTAGCTCAGGGAGTAGGGTGGTGCCAAACAGTGGGAAGGTTAACTAAAATTACAATATTAATCTTAAATTTTGATTTTTTCTAAAAAGAATAGAACAGCTGGAACTAGAAATGGGTGAGGGCTGGCCTGAAGAAAAATGAAAGGTGAGCACAAATGGCCTCCCACATTGAGCCTTCTTCTGGGGAGGGCTGCAAAGGGCAGGGAGCCCCCAAACACGAACTCAAGTCTGTTGAGGATTTTTCTTGAGCCAAGGTTCTCACCTAGGCTGGAGTGCAGTGGCATGATCATAGCTCACTGCAGCCTCGACCCCCGAGGCTCAGGCAATCCTGCCTCCACCTCCTGAGTAGCTGAGACAACAAGCCTGCACCACCACACCCAGCTAGTGTTGAAAAAAAACCAACAACTGTGTAGAGATAGGGTCTTGCTATGCTGTCCAGGCTGGTCTCAAACTCCCGGGCTCAAGCAATCCTCCCACCTCAGCCTCCCAAGATGCTGGGTTTATAGGTGTGAGCCATTGCATCCGGCCTCTAGCCTTGCTTTTACGATCTGGTTAGCCTCAGTTTCATGGTATGTTCAAGTGAGACAGACTAGATGGGCTCAGAGCCCCCAACACTCCAGGCTGTCTTTTGCAACCGCCTGCAACCTGGAGCTGCTCTTTGTTTCCCTACCCCAGCCCTCTTCAAACCCAAGTGGTGGCCTCCGTGCCTCAGGGAGTCCCAGGTGTCAAAAATGGAACTTGGGAAGGGGCAACATGAGAAACCTGAGAGAGTCTAGCATATCCCCTCCCCTGAAGGCGGCACCAAGGGAGTCCTGACAACCCACACAGCATCGCAGGTGTCAGCTGGCTCCACCAGAGAGGTGAGGGGTGTCGTTTATGGAAAACAAATGGGACCAGGATGCCAAGGTTAGTCCAGGTGGTACCAGGGAATAGCAGGACTTCTGATTTGCTACACTCACATGAGCAAAGAACATGTCTACCAGAGTCCTGAACCCCCTACCCACAGGGTAGTGATAAAGGAGAAGCTAGGTTGAGTCAAGTTCAACCAGTTTAAGACCTAGTCAGATGCCATGACTTCAATATTGTGTCTTTGGCCAGGCGCAGTGACTCACGCCTGTAGTCCCAGCACTTTGAAAGGTTGAGGCAGGAGGATCATTTGAGGCCAGGAGTTTGAGACTGGCCTAGGTAAGATAGCGAGACCTCATCTCTACAAAATAAAAAATAAAAAAATAAGCCGGGTGAGGTGGCACGAGCCTGTAGTCTCAGCTACTCGGGAGGCTGAGGAGGAAGGATCGCCTGCGCCCAGGATTTGGAGGCTGCAGTGCTTGCCAGTGTACTCCAGCTTGGGCAACAGAGTGACCCTGACTCAAAAATACACATATAAATCAATAATAAGTAACTATGGTGCCTTTGGTCTCCATGGCTGTATTGCTATCTTACAGATTCCTTCCCTCTTTCTCCTGCTCCACTCTTAGAAGGTACTTATTGGGGGGAGGGGAGAGTAGGGGACAGACTTTACAGGATGTCATGGCCACCGGGGCTTGGGAAGGGCTTCCTGTGATGCTGGAGCAGGTATATGAACACTCAGGGCAACCCACAAACTGTGGCTGGGCTGGTTTAGTATTCTGTGGGTCTCTGCTGTCTGTGGACTCCTGGGTGGTTTTTCTAGCCTATCTGGGGCGGTTGGCCCTCCTTGTAGATCTTGGTTTCCCTCCCCACCCCCCATCACAATTTCTGAGTGCCTGCTAATGCCATCCTCTGGACCCTGGCCCGGGCTGCCAGCCACAGCCTTGGCTACAGGGTTATTTTGCTTCCAGCCACATCAGGGCCCTGGCAACTCTCGTGGCTTGTGGGGGGCACAAGGGTGTCAAAGAGACCCCCTCTCCATCCTCCCAACACGCAGAGTTGCTCCGTTTTGACCTTCCCAGCAGCCTCCACCCAGATCCCACGTCGGGAACGGGGTACACCCCCATCACTCTTGATGTTTCCTTCAAACCAATCTAGATACCCCCTCCTCAGGCCAAGACCATAGAACCACAAGGGATGGGATTTAAAAAAAAAAAAAAAATCCCCATTCCTGTTTACCTGCAACTTCCATTGTGTAAAAGTTCATGATCTAATGTGTCACCACACATCGCCCTTAATATGTTACACAGGAGTTTATTTTTTTAGAAAATATATTTTCTTAATTGAAGACCTGACTTTCAAGCCTGTTGCTTCGCTTCAAATCTTATTCTGGATACCAGGAGCTGAATATTAACTTTTTTTTCTTTTTGTATTCTTGCTGAAATAATCCTAATCCCTCACTCTGATCAGACAAGGTTGAAGGTTGTGAGGTCATAAAAAACAAAAAAAGAACAAGAAAAAAACTAGAGTAATGTACAGTAATAATTTAAAAAATAGCATTCTGTATTAAATGGTTGTGTGCTATTTAATCAAAGTCTCCCCTGTTGAAAGACGTATTACCTGAGGGGGGACTGGAGACAGAACTTTAATAAATCCGTCTCCTTAGGGCCCTAAGGAATGTAGGACAGCAGAGTGTTGACAAGGGAAAAAATTTCAGATTAGAGGTGCGACGGGGAGAGGGCGCAGGTCTAGCAATTGACAAGACACTTACGATCATCCATAAAGGTGTCCTGAACTCGTGAAGACCTCAGCACGGGGATCTGATTCTCTGTGAGGGCTTAAACAGAACATGGATGTGTCATCGCTAGCCTCCTGGGGCAGTGCTCCTCAAACGTTAGCACATCAGAATCACCTGCAAAGCTTGCTGAAACACAAATTCCCAAGCCTTTCCCCTCAGTTTCTGATCCAGGAAATCTGGGGTGGGGTCTGAGAATCTCCTTTGGAAATGAACTCCCAGGCGGCCCATGAGGGTGCTGCCCATCTGCCTCTGTTTGAACAGCACTGTCCTCCAGAAAACGCAATGGAGACCAGGATAGAGACTGCTGAAGACCACAAGGGTCGGCGGTGAGCTGGAAGATTCCATTCTGACAATTCCAGGCAGCCATGTGCATCACATGTGTTGAAAAGGATAAGAAGGCAGAACCATGGAGGTGATTTCCACGTCTCTAGACAGAGGCAAATCACCACGTTAGAGTGTCTGGGCAAAGCTCCAGGTCAAGAGGATTTTCTTCTTACAACAGCCTTTATCAGAGGCAGGGCAGGAAGCCCCTTTCTTCATCCTGACTAATCTCCAATTAACCAAGGGGCATTTTGAGATATATTCCCGGGGACCCCATGCTGTACCCTGAGCTCCTTGGGGGTGGGCTGTGGGACTGCCCCCCAGCCCCTGGGGAAGCAGGGAAGCCCTGATGGCCAGGCCCAGTGGGGTCAGGAGTGTGGGCTCCATAGTCTCCCAGGCCCAGCCTCAAGCCCGGCCTTGTGATGCGGATTTTTCAGGTCAGCCTGGGATTCGAGTGTCAGTTCAATGGGTCTGCAGGCCAAGTCCCAGAGAGTCGTAGAGGGGCTGGTAAGCCTAGCCTCTGAAGTGTCAACTCTAATGGACTGGCAAGGCAAGCCCTGAGAGTGCTGCGATTCGATGGGCTGGCAAGCCTAGCCCCCCGAGTGTCGCAGCTTCGGAGTCTTGCCTTCTTCCGGCAGCTCCCCTGGCTCAGCCGGCTCTGTCAGCTAGCAAGCCAGCCTCTGGGTACACAGCTTTTCGACTCCAATGATCTTCTGCAGTTCTTCAGGTCGCAGGTCTCCAGGGTCGAGGTTCTTGTCTCATGCCCAGGAAGAATGAGGGACATGGAGGGCCGGAAGGCGAGTAGGCAGGATTTGTTGACAGGACAGAGAAGCTCCTGGAGTGGAAGGTAAGGAGGCCTTACGGGGTTGTCAGTCTCTAGGGCTGAAACCTGGTGCTTTATATAGCTCTAAGTTCAAGTTGATTGGCTAGTACTAGCTGTGAGCTGTAGCTGTTCTGATTGGTCAGTATTAAGGGCCAAATTGGCAGGAGGTAGAGGCCTAGTGGTGAGCTGATTGGTTGCTTTTCGATCCCAGCAGTGAGTACTTAAGCTCTACCTTGAGAGGCTCGCAGAGAGCTTGTTTACCAACGCTGAGCGGGAGAGGTCTACTGGGAATTTGCTACATTATTACCAGAGGACATCCCTGTCTGCCTAGCCTTTCTCTAGCTACCTCCTGTCTCACTTGAACATTAGGTGTTGTGGATTCAAGCGAGGGCCTCCACCACGCCTGTAAAGGAATAACATGCACCTCTCAGGGATGGGCACAGCAAGAGTAAAGGTAACATCTTCTGCAAAGCATGTAGCTCTTTTGCTGTCGGATTGCTCCCTAGGAAGTCTCACCTTGACCTTGACCCCGCCCCAAAACAGCACCCTGCACTGGGGTGTGCCCAGTTTTTGCTCTTTCTGAGTCTGTTTACTAATGTTTCTATGGCTGAAATGCCACTCTGATTTGGTCAGTAAGTATTTTATTATTTTATTTCATTTTATTACACCCCACAGCCAGGGAGGAAAATGTGTATCTTTATAATGTGTGTGAAACTCACAGTTTATTAGGTGTTTTCCCCTTAATTTTGTGTTTTGTGTTTGTGTTTCCTGGTGTCTGTTTTTTCTTCCTAGTCTTTTTTTTTTTTTCTTTTTGAGACAGAGTTTCACTCTGTGGCCCATGCTAGAGTGCAGTGGCACAATCACGGCTCACAGCAGCCTTGACTTCCTGAACTCAGGTGATCCTTCTACCTCAACTTCCAGAGTAGCTGGGACTACAGGGGTACACTACCATGCCTGGCTAACTTTTTAATTTTTTTTGTAGAGATGGGGTCTTGCTATGTTGTCCAGGCTGGTCTCGAACTTCTGGGCTCAAGCAATCCTCCCACCTCAGCCTCCCAAAGTGCTGGAATTACAGGCATGAGCCACCATGCCTGGCTAAGTCATTTCAGAAATAGCAAACTTTTGCATTTAGAATGTAAGAGTGAAAAAATAGCAAATTGTATGCTACTGCAATTAACAAATCTCCTGAGGATGAAGTCAATTTATTTGTTTGTTTGTTTGTTTGTTTATAGAGATGAGGTCTTGCTGTGTTGTCCAGGCTGGTCTCAAACTCCTGGGCTTAAGGGATTCTCTCGTCTCAGCCTCCCAGAGTGCTGGGATTACAGGTGTGAGCCATTGCACCTGGCCAAAGTCAGTGTATACAGTGATTAGTCGACATGAAAATAAAGAGGGTGACTTCCTCTCTGGGCTCAGAGGTAGTTCACAGAGACATGGCTAAATGCACCAAAGAGGCAGAAATAAATACAGGACCCACCAGGGTGCCTCTCTTAGGAAAATGGTGAAGAAAATGGAAACCAGCCTGCAGTCAAGTATACCTCCTCCTTCTGTGGCAAATCCAAAGTGAAAAGCGAGCTGTGGCTGTCTGGCATTGTGGCTCTGGTATGAAAACAGTAGCCAGAAGTGCCTGGGCCTGCAACCCCAGAGTGAAGTTAGCCACTGGACTGCAGGAGCTGAAAGACCAGTGAGGCGCCACCATTGCAAACACCACTGGCCTCTAATAAATGGATCCATGCGTGCAATTTAAAAAAAGGATCAGGCCGGGCGTGATGGCTCATGCCTGTAACTTCAGCAATTTGAGAAACCAATGCAGGATGATCGCTTGAGCCCAGGAGTTCGAGACCAGCCTGGGCAACATAGTGAGATCTCAGCTCTACAAAAAATCAGAAAGAAAAAAAAAATTAGCTGAGTGTGCTGGTGTGTGCCTATAGTCTCAGCTACTCAGGGGGCTGAGGTGGAAGGATCGCCTGAGACTCCAGGAAGTTGAAGCTGTGGTAAACTGTGCTGGTGCCACTGCACTACAGTCTGGGTGACAGAGTGAGACTCCAACTTTAAAAGAAAAAAAGGATCATGTGATGTGACCCAACGCACCCTTTCTTGGGCCAAATGCCCTACACCATGGTTTATTCTGTCCTGGATCCATGGAAGATGAACACAGAGGCTCCCCAAAGTGGCAATACCTTCCAGGTCCCTCCTCTGTGGCATGCAGACGCCCCACTTTCCAAACCCTCCTTCTTCTGGTACTCACCCACCCTGAGACTTTTAAGCCTTTTGTCATTAACTAGAATGAAAGTCTCTTTCTCCTTAAAGGATTGTTTGGCCTCTGTAGGAAGGGGTGGAGAGGTTGCATTTTTAGGGTCATGGCTCTGGATCAGTAAGCGTTTCTGGAATTGCTGGAATTGTCCCAGGTCTGTCTGGTGATCCTGAGGCCCTTAGAGAAATTTGGGGTAGGGAGCCAGAAGCTTGATGGTCCCCTGCTTCTTCCGACAAGGAAGAACCAGCAGGAGGAGGAACTCTTGCCTCTTTTTACCAATCTTTCATATTTGCTTCCTTTCCTAGACCTGATCCCTCTCTTTCCTGTCTCCTTAAATTGATCATTGCTTTGCTTGTCTTTGACCCAGAGACTCCTAGATACATAATATCATACAGCAATAATTTAGATCATATTTAATAATGTATTCGCCCAGGTGCAGTGGCTTATGTTCATAATTCCAGCATTTTGGGAGGCTGAGGCGGGAGAATCACTTTGAGGCCAGGAGTTTGAGGCCAGCCCCAGGAAACATAGTGACACCTCATTTTACAAGACATAGAAAAAATTAGCTGGGTGAGGTGGGGCACGCCTGGAGTCCCAGATACTCAGAAGGTTGAAGTGGGAGGATCGCCTAAGCCCAGGAGATCAAGGCTGCAGTGAGCTATGATCACCCCACTGCACTCCAGCCTGGCTGACAGATTGAGACCCTGTCTCTAAAGAAATTAAAATTAAAATTAAGATAAATAATAATCATTCATTTGTACCAAACTTTCTGGTCTTATTTCCTATCCTTCACCTCCTCCCGTCCCTAGATTATTTTTACCTCTGCTAATAAAATGTCTGCCAAGGAAATGTGCCACTGAAATCATCTTTTTTGTTGGCAGAGGCATTATTTTATAGGAAAGCCATGGCAGGCATTTTGGGGACAAAAAAAATGCAGCATTAATAAAATAACTAGAGACCCAGCGTGGTGGCTCACAATCATAATCCCAGCACTTTGGGAGGCTAAGGCAGGAGAATCACTTGTGCCCAGGAGTTTAAGATCAGTTTGGGTAATATAGTGAGAATTTGTCTTTATTTTTTTAAAATAATAAAATAATGTAACTAGAGCAAAAGCTTTGACTTGAGAATAAGAATCCAAAAGATAATTAGAAATGTATTGTTTCCTTAACTGTAGACTCTGGAGAAGTCAAGGAAGCAATTTAATTTAAGGGCTATTTCTGTCGGGGAATTTGGTAGTGTCAGAAAAGCTGTAAGCCAGAGGGAAAATTCAGTAAAATGAAAGGAAGTAACAATACTATTAAAATGTCAGCACCCTTCTTGGAGGTGGACCCAGGCAGTCCAAATGAAAGCAGGGAGGTTAAAATGTCACATTGCTTAGTTAAAAGGGATCTGCCCTCCCAACATGCTATTTGACTTCTGGCTACTTCTCTCCATAATTCAAGTTATTTATGTACCTCACGGAATCAAAACAAAGCCAGGCTGGTTCATTCTCAGTTTGCGAGAGTATACATTGGAAATTACACTTTTCATTTCATTTTTAAAAAATAGTTTAATGGTTTTGTCATTCAATCACCTCAAATCCTAATCTAGAACTATGTAGTGTTCCAATTAAAGAAAAATTGTGTGACTGCACGTCCTTCAGTGGTTTCTCCTGACTGCAAAATGGAGAACAAATGTCTCTACTCCAAGTTCAGGGGTCTCTACACCAGGTCTCAACACCTTGTTGGTTTTGTCTTACTGTTCTCCATATAAGTGCCTGGGCCTACAACCCCACAGCAAAATCAACCATTGGACTGCAGGAACTGAAAGAGCAATGAGGCTCCACCATTGCCAACGACAACTTTCTCAAATGCTGCTTCTTCCAAGAAGGTTGCACTGATCTTGGGTCCCAAACCAGACCCTCTCCTCTTTTGTATTCACAAGTGCTTGTTTGTCTTCCAGGCATGCCTCTCATTGTGTCCTGCAACAGATGTATTTCCTTATCTTTCTGTCTTGATCCATACTACCTCTCAACCCTCACCATGTAGGCTCTTAGAGGGCAAGAACTGGGGTTACTTATCTTTGCAATCCCCTAAGTGCTGAGAATAATACCTTGAACATAGTTAACACCTGGGACCGGGCATGGTGGTTCATGCCTGTCATCCCAGCGTTTTGGAAGGCAGAGGAGAGAAGGATTGCCTGAGCACAGGGGATCAAAACCAGCCTGGGCAACTTGGCAAGATCCTGTCTTGACAAAAAAATTAAAAAATTAGCCAGGCATGGTGGCATGCACCTGTAGTCCCAACTACCCCAATACTTGGAAGACTGAAGTGGAAGGATTGCCTGAACCCAGCACGTTGAGGCTGTGGTAGCCATGAGCATACCACTGTACTCCAACCTCGGTGAGATTTTCACACACACACACCCCAAACAAACACTTGGAAAGTGTATGTTGATTGATGGCAGATCACAAAAAATAATTTATATAAGGATAGTCTCAAGATATTTGTGCACAAATCATTCATGGAAGTTATCTATGCAAATCGTTCAAGTTCTCATGGACAGGAACTCTGCAAACCACCAAGCAAGCCTACTCTTTTTAGAATAAAATTTTCTTTATTTTGGCAAGTATGATCTTCCTGCAATTTTATTTATTTTTTTCTAATTTTAACTTCTATAAAGTTAGCAGCTAGTTGACACAAATCAGAATTAAAAGGCTAGTAGGGCAATTTGGTTTGGATAAAAAAGAATTAAAAAAAAAAAGACTCAGCTGAGGGATGTGCCCCACTGGGTATATTTAAACACTGTTTTCCTATTTAAAAGCAAGGCTCATGGTTTACCCCACAACTTAGCTGACCAAAGATACTAAGCAGCTCCAGTTCTTCTTCCCAAATAAAGATGCATACTCAGACTATTAAAAGACAATTTGAAAAGGTTTTATTTATTTTCCCTACTTTGCTCCCAAAAGGATTTGAGTTGGCTTTGTACAAATGCACACAATATGTCAAACTAAATTCAAACAGACACAGAGATAGGGCAAAGGGAAAATAAGGGTGAACTTGTAAGATAAAAACAACAGTAAAGTAAATATGCAGAAACGTATGCCAGAAATTCTTATTTTCTAAATTTGGCTCTGGGTTTCCTGGTGGCCAAGGCAAAGAAGGGAATACATTTGGCTTTTAAAATCCAAACCTAGTTTCTTAGCGCCTGCATGCCAGAGACTGTCCCTCATCTCTCAGTGGTTCCCTTTAGTGTCAGTTCATCTGGGCCAGCCATGTTGGGCCACACGTGTTTGAAGCCATGGAGTAGCAGGGACACCCTCGTTGAGCCTGTGGTTCAGCTGCCCTTAAGGACAGCATGCCCCTTCTTTTCGCGAGTGAACCCAGAGGGGCTAGCTTTGTGAGAAAGATCCAAATAACTTATTCTCCACGGCAGCATCATCACATGCAAGATTTTCAGCAGTGGTCATGGTCGTGAGAGTTGCCATCAGCAAAAACCCTAAAAAGGTCAAAAGTGGTGGCACAGTCTTTCCTGTTGTCTTGGCAATTAACATCTTCCCTCTTTCTGCCTCTAGAAACTATGACATTCTGGTACCTAAAGCCATGTTTTGCTTCCCCCAGAGCCCTCTGCCTAGGGCCCTGGCTTGACATTGCCTGTCTCCTCCCCCCATGACCCCCCCCAAAAAAGATGACACATTTCTCTCTCACATAGCTATTAGGAGGAAAGCCATGTGAGTAAAATCATTAACATAATGATGTGCGTGACCGATATATAAGCCTCCCAGGAGTAGATTTTATTTTTTTAAGAGTAGCTTTTAACCCACTTAAAACTCTAATTAACTGACTGGGAGGGTTGATTGATTAATAGATTGTGAGTGTGTGTGTGTAGAACAGATGTAGAGATTTTTAAACAATGGCACTTTCTCTGTGTCTCTTGAATGCCTTTAGTAAAGAGACCTCTTTGTCATTATCAAAGGCAAAGGATCTATCAACTTGACCTTGAACTGTTAAAAGCTTACAACCATTGCCCTAATGGTGGGTGAAACATACTGGAGCCGTGTAAGTCATTTTCATTTCTAGATCTCAACCTTAATTTATAAAAGGGAATAATGATAGAAGTCACTTTAGGAAATGTATTTGTTTTGATTCAGGGTCTTACTCTGTCACCCAGGCTGGAGTGCAGTGGCACGATCACAGCTCACTGCAACCTCAACCCATTGGGTTCAGATTATCCTTCCACTTCAGCCTCCCAAGTAACTGGGATTATAGGCACACCCACCATGTCCAGCTAATTTTTTGATTTTGTTTTTTTGTTTTTTTTGTAGCGATGGGTCTCCCTATGTTGCCCAGGCTGGTCTCGAACTCTTGGCCTCAAGCCATCCTCCCACCTCAGCCTCCCAAAGTGCTGGGATTATAGGCATGAGCCACCACACCTGGACCCTGCTAACAATTTGATTTTTAGCTCCTTAACTCAGGGGTCCCCAACCCCCGGGCACTGGGCCAGTATCGGTCCGTGGCCTGTTAGGAACCAGGCTGCGCTCACATTACCTCCTGAGTTCCACCTCCTGTCAGATCAGCAGAAGTATTAGGTTCTCTTAGGACCTGAATCCTATTGGGAACTACACATGCGAGGGATCTAGGTTGCACGATTTTTGTGAGAATCTAATGCCCCCACTGATAGGCACAACAAATGTAATGAGCTCGAATCTCCCAACACTCTCCTTCCCCCGATCTGTGAAAGTGGAAAAATTGTCTTTCATGATGCCAAAAACGTTGGGGACCACTGCCTTAACACTCATTTCAGACTTCTGACTTCCAAAACTCTAAAGTAATATATTTGTGTTGTTTTAAGTCACTAAGTTTGTGGTCATTTTTCCAGTAGAATCAGGATATTAACATACTTACTATAGAAGACATGCACTATAAAGCTACAGTAATATAGACAGTGTGGTATTGACCTAAAGATGGTCACTTCAAACAATGAAACAGAATCTAGAAATACAGCCCCGCATATAAGGTCTATTGACTTTTCACAAAAGTGCTAAAGTAATTTATTTTATTTATTTATTTTATTTTTCCCACCACCCCCCAGTGCTAAAGTAATTTAATGGGGAAAAGGACGTATTTTCAAAATGGTGATAGAACAACTATGTGTCCACATTTGAAAATGAACCTTGGCATCACATAATACAAAAAATTATTTTGAGATGAATTATACACATGAACACAAAAGCAAAAACTACAAAGTATGTACAAGAAAACACAGGAGACCATCCTTACATCCTTGGATTGGCAAAAATTGCTTAGACAGGACACAGAAAGTAAAAACCGTAAAAGACAATAATTTAACAATTAGTCTTCATCAAAATTAAACTATTCTGCTCATCAAAAAACACCCTTAAGAAAATGAATAGACAAACCACAGAGTGGAAAATAGTCACAAAACATGTGTCTGACGAAGGTATTGTATCAGGATATATTTTAAAGAACTCTTATAGTACAGTAATTTTAAAAATTAACAGCCTAATTTTTTAAAAAGGCAAAAAATATTTGGACAGATACTTCACAAATAAAGATACACAGTTACCTAACAGCCTGTGGAAAAGTGACCAACTTCATTAGTTATAATAAGGGAGGGAAATGCAAATTTTAAAAACAATGACATGTTACTACATATTCACTGGAATGGCTAAAATTTAAAAGAAGGTTTTGTTTTGTTTTTGAGTTGGAGTCTCACTCTGTCACCCAGGCTGGAGTGCAGTGGCACACTCACAGTCACTGTAGCCTCAACCTGCTGGGCTCAGGTGATCCTTCCACCTCAGTCTCCCAAGTGGCTGGAACCACAGTTGTGCACCAACACACCCAGATAATTTTTGTGTTTATTGTAGAGATGAGGTCTCACCAAGTTGCCCAGTCTGGTCTTGAACCAATGGGCTCAGGCTATCCTCTCACCTTGGCCTCCCAAAGTGCTGGGATTACAGGCATGAGCCACCATGCCCGACTTAAAAGACAATTTATAAAGCTGTTAGCAACAATGTCGAGTTACTGGAATTTTCTTGTTGATATATTATGTTGAAGGTATATGTTGGACTATAAAATGATTCAACCACTTTGGTAAATGTTTTGACAGAGTTTTACGCAATTAAACACAGAGCTACACTTTGACTTAGCAATTTCATTCCTAGGTATTTATCCAAGAGAAAGAAAAACATACTTCACAAAAAGGCTTGTACAAAAATGTTCATAGCAGCTTTTTTTTTTCCACAATAGCTAAAAGCTGAAAGCAACTCGATATCCATCAACCAGAGAATAAATAAGCAAACCATAGTATATTCTGACCATGGAAAACAACTCAGCAATGATTAAGGAGGAATTACTCATTGACATGGACACACCACACAGATATTATGCAGAATGAAAGGAGACAGATTCAAAAGAGCACTTGGATGGTTTCATTGACGTTAAGTTCTAGGACAGTTTGCAAAAAAGATCAAAAGTGAAAAACAAATGAAAACAGTGGCTGCATCTAAGTGGAGATGCCTAGGTGGAGACTTGAGGGAACTTTCTGGGGAGATGTAAATGTTTCATATTGGAATGGAGTGTTGGCTACATGGGAGTATTCATTTTATGTAGTTGTACAGTTAAGATTTGTGCCTTTTTTTTTTTTTTTTTTTTTTTAAAAAGAGTATTATCTATATACCAGGCTGGAGTGCAGTAACACAGTCATGGCTCACCACAGCCTTGACCTCCAGAGCAAT
>CAUYQG010041593.1:0-57088 GCA_963574415.1 Tarsius wallacei | reverse complement strand
AAAATCTCAAAATAAAATATATTCCAAAATCATGAGGGGAAGAAAACTTCTAATTTTCAAAAAGTTCCACTCCTATACAAATCTATTTAAGTTCTACTGGGTTTTTTGTTTTTTGTTTTTTACATCTGGTCTCTCTCTCTTTTGCCCAGGCTGGAGTACAGTGACATGTTCATGGCTCACAGCCTTAACCTCCTGGGCTCAGGCAAACCTTCTGCCTCAGCCTCTCAAGCAACTGGAACTACAGGCGAGCACCACTACGCCTGTCTCATTTTTTTGTAGAGACGGGGTCTCACTATGTTGCCCAGGCTGGTCTCGAACTCCTGGCTTAAATGATTCTCTGGCCTCAGCCTCCCAAAGTGTTTGATTACAGGTGTAAGCCACCAGGCCCAGCGTGGGACTATTTATTTTACATTTAAATATATACATGCTTTTTCTCAGTGTTGCTTCATTAACAGAGATTTCTTGTGACACACCTTTTGTAATGTTATGTAAAATGAATAAAAGCATATCAGTTTCGATCAATTAAATAACATAAATGTTTTCCTTGTTTAATTTACAGGGAATTTAATAGCTAGCCTGGCTCATTCTAGAGCTGGTATTCCAGAAGCATTTGTCACATTAGGAACAATCCAGCGACTCTGTTACCATTTGTACTCAAGAAGAGAAGAGGTACAAAGAACACAAATTCTAAAATTAAATATTCTAAAAATATAATTTGCCTCTCACTCTGTGGGCTGATTCCCCTGATTGTTATGTAATATAGTTCATGTTACTAACTCAAAACTAGACGATTTTTCTAGTACTAGTTATATCTACCACCCACAATTCTGATTCCTATAAAAAGTATACCTTTGTTTTAATTCTGACACTTTTAATTACAAGAGCAGCATAAAACAACTGTAGTTAAAGATTTTAAAAGAAGCATCTGTTCAAATGAGTCCCTGAATTAAAGCAAACACACAAAACCCTTTGAAATAACAGTCATCTCAATGCTGGAATTAGTATTCAATCTACAAATAACTATATGGATGATACAGAAATTTATAATTGTTTATAATAGAGTGTTTCACAAAAACTGGTGACTCTCTGATCTGTCATTTTTATAATCAGGAATGAATGAAAGTAGAATACATAGGACAGCTTTCCTTATGGCAGCAGGGTTGGAAGTGAGGGTGTGTGAAAGGCCGGGCTGGCCTTGGCAGTGATTTGTCTTTGAGTGTTTCCCTACTTTTTTCCCCAAAGGTCTAGAGTGAAGTTTCTTCATGTTTAGAGTGTATCAGAGGGCCTGGAGGGCCTGTTAGATCGCTGGTCCCCATTCCTGGAGTTTCTGATCCAATATATCTGAGGAGGGCCCTAGAATTTACACTTCTAACATGTTCCCAGCAGCTAAACTGCAGGTCCAAAACTCAAGGTGTAAAAGGTGTGAGGTTTTGTCTGGACATAGACTTTTACCCTATACCTGGCTTCTTTCTGCCCCTGCCTCAGGGAGCGGTCTCGCCAAGGTCGTCTCTGAAGGGTATGCATATTCCTAGTAATGGGATGCAGGCAACCAAAGCTGAAAACAGTGTAGTTGTAAATACCATATAGGAATTTGACTAATTAACTTGCTTGCCTATAAAACTGCTTGTTATACTGCCCCGAGGTGCAGATTCTTTTTTTTTTAATCAATACAGATTCTTCACTGACCTGCTGCCATCGGTGCCTCTATGAGTTTTGTTTTTTTTTTTTAGATTGGAAAATATGGTTTATTTAGAAAGCAGGTGAGAGAAAGAAAAAAGGGGATCCACCTCTCCCATAGAGGGGAGGGGCCAGAGCTTACCAAAGATCATGGCCCACAAGTTATGGCCCATGAGATATTTTATGAAAACAATGTCTTTCCTTGCTGGGTCTCCAGGTGACGTCTTTGGAATTGGTAAACATTACGTGCTAGCGCTCTTAGGTTTGGGGTTACCGCATTACAGGACAACATACGGACATATAGAGCAGCCAGATACCAATGGAAAGACCAATATGTCAGCCTTATGGAACTTGCATGGGCCTGCCTGGTTTATGTTCATTCTATGAAATTCTTAATGCTACCAATGATCAGATTCCCTAACTGCCAAGGAGTATGCTTTATTCCATCATATGAATAACCTAGTTACTTCAGTATCGTGGGCAGAGGGTACTTCCTTCAAAGAAAGAACTTCTTTTTCTCAAGTCTTGTGGCCCGATACTTGGCTTCTTCCTTTGTTTTTGCCAGGAGAAAACAGAGTTGTTTTCTTGAGAGACTATTTTTAGCTTACTTGTTATCCTATAGTCTCTTTCTAGGTTTCCTATTACAATCACCTGAGCAGTTCTGAAAAATCCCAATGTCTAGGGGTGGAACCCAGGTATAATAATTTTTTAAAGATTTTATTTTATTTTAGATTCAAAGGGTACATGTGCAGGTTTGTTACATAGGTCTACTACGTGATAGTGAGGTTTGGGCTTTTGATGACCCTCCCCCAGGTGGTGAGCATAGGACCCAACGGGTAGTTTTCAACCCTTATTCCTACTGCCTCACTCTCCCCTTTAGTAGTCCCCAATGTCTGTTGCTCCCATCCTTGTGCTTACGTGTGCAGTCCTTAGCTCCCACTTATGAGTAAGAACATGCAGTATTCAGCTTTCAGTTTCTGTGATAATTCGCTTAGAATGCTGACCTCCAGCGGCATCCACAGGCATAAACATTGTCGAAGTTATCCAGGTGATTCTAATGCTCAGCCAAGGTTGTCCTCCACTACCTTAGTTCAAAACTCAAAGGTTCTTACTCAGGCTGTGTATTAGAATCACCTATCACACTTAAAAAACAAAAACTCCAGTCAGAATGGCAATTATCAATAACTCAAAAAATAACAGTTGCTGGAGAGGGTGTGGCGAAAAGGGAACACTTTTCCAGCATGCTTCATTTTAGCTTAAAAAATTAGTCAACAAAAAACTGACATATACCATAATAATTTCTAGAAGTTTGTTCAGGGTGCTAATTAAAGACAGTTAAATCAAAACATTTCCTATTCATGTTTCCCTGGCCTCTCCTTAGATAGTCTCTGCCATTTTAATGGTTTCTACATTTGTTCACAAACTGACTCAATTCCTCTCATCTGCCATCATATTTGGAATGAATACAAAAACCCAAAGACAATGTCAAAGGGAAATTAAATAATTCTTTAGAGCCCACTACTCCAAATTCTTGTTTTGATTCTTGGAAATACAGTTGTACGCTTATTTTCATGGTTAGGTTAAACTGTTAACTCAAGGGTACATAAATCATGAGTTGTTATATGGTTAGGACTAGAGTTCTGATATTTCTCACAGTCAATCACTGTTCTTTTCACAGCCATAAAATGTTACGTAATTATATTGTACTCTGCTAACTGTGAGAAATAAGTACCAACCAAGCAACTTCTGGTAATTGTCAACTTTAGTATTACTTTTCATGGATGGCCAGCAGACTATTTTTCGTCTTTAAAAATATATGCATATATTCCCAAATTCAATCATGCTGTTTGGAAATACTTGAATGTATTTTTGGTACATGTGAAATTAGCAAAACTAAGGTGTTCAACGTGAGTCCTAACCAAGAGAGTGGCGCAAAGGAGAGTTACTTCTTTACCCTGATACTTCTTGAAAAACAAAGCTGCTGGGAGGGCTGCAAAATTGAAAATGAGCACATGCTATTGATGGGCAAGCATTCCTCCACGTCACTCAAAGAACGGATATGTCCTTGTTTTGATTCTCCCTCTGTAAATTTGGGTATAGTTGCCTCGCTGGGCAATACTCAGCACATAACCAGATAAATGAAGGAAACATAATGTTCTGATTTTTTCTAAATTTAATTATGTTGCAAGACATAATATGAAAATAAGAGTACACAAAACATGTCAAGCATGTGTGAATCAACATTTTAGATATATTTCAGAGGTTGAAAACTTGTTCCCTTCAAACTGCGTTCCCATAATGTGTATTTTACCAACACATGTAATAGGGGGATTTAAATATCTAACATTTTTAGCTCCTTTTCTTTTTCTCTTACTTTCTAATCCCATTTTAAAATTTGAGGATATGGTATCATTGGTCTGGAATTCTTGCATGTCATCAATCTACTGGAAAAGGGAATGCTTATACATTTTAGACAGAGCAGAACTGTGAACTTCCCTACAGACCTCCATCCCCAAATTCTCACACTGATCTTTTTTTTTTTCTTTTTCTGAGTTGGAGTCTCACTCCATCATTGAGGTCAGAGTGCAGTGGCACACTCATGGCCACCCCAGTGTTGACCCGCTGGGCTTCGGCGATCCTTCTGCCTCAGTCTTCCAAGGAGCTGGAACTACAGGTGCGCGCCACCTTGCCCAGCTAGTTTATTTTTTATTGTAGAGAACAGGTCTCACCAAGTTGCCAGGGCTGGTCTCGAACTCATGGGCTCAGGCAATCTACTCACCTCGGCCTCCTAAAGTACCGGGATGATAGGCTGAGCCACCAAGCCCGGCCTGATCATCTATTTATTTACATTATCTACTTGTACTGAGTAGGTTTTTTAGTTTTGTGACCTCAGATTTTAGAAATGTAATAATCGGAAAGAATTATCTACTTTTTTCTATGACTTTGTTGCAACGATCTTCATCTATCTTTAAATGAAAAGTATTTTTATATGCGCTTGAAGCCTCATTAAGCCTGAGGTAATTCAACTTATTTCCAAAAAACTAATGGAACCAAAAATTATGCTAAAGAACTGGCAACAGCAAAATTTAATTTTGTTTTAATATTAATGACACTGGTGTATTTGAAGAGATGAGGGAATGGGAATCAGTATGTAGTATTCAAAGTTGGTCATCTTTTTTCTTATGTCTGCATTTGTATTATTTCTTGTCATACTAAAATCCAAAAAGAATTTTACTAATCAAGTAAGAATCCAGGCAGTACACTTGTGACACATTATTGGCAGGCTAGAAAATGCACTTAAGTTATCTTTGGAAAGAATGATTACAAATTGGCACTAGAATTATTCATCCATTAAGGATCTACTGACATGTCATCATGTCATAGAAATTAATAGAAAATAAACCAGTCTATTTAGGGTAATTCCATTTAGTCCTACACTTCTCTCCAGGAATATGTTTATTAGCACCCAGTCTGTCTGCCTGACTAGACCAATACATTGCACAATTGCACTATCTAGAAGAATTGTTTTAATTATAAAAAGAGGCAGACCCCGAATTGGTAGATCATTTTAGAAATTTTAAATAGAATGAATATAGACTGGTCAGTATGGCAAGAATTCAAGAGCTGAATTTGATGAATTAAGTATATAGAGACAACCATACCTCCTCCAAGAGAGAGTCAGGTAATCACCTAAAATGACTGACTTAGTGGTTGGAAGCATTACTTGCAGAGATCCTGTGGCAAGTATCCTCAAAGGGACATTAAGGAAGCTATAGAAGCAGCCCAAAAGGTGACAAAATTAAGACTGGGCAATGTGCAAAAATTCAGGTAAGCAGTCAATTGTCAGTTATCAAGTGGCAACCCTCCTGCACAGGTGTTTTTGTTTGTTTGTTTTTTGAGTCGGGGTCTCACTCTGTCATCCAGGCTGGAATACAGTGGCACAATCACTGCTCACCACAGCCTCAACCTCCTGGGCTCCAGTAATCCTTCCTATTCAGCCTTCCAAATAGCTGGGACTACAGCTATGTGTTTCCATGACCAGCTAATATTTTTATTTTTTTGTGAGAGGTCTCACTATATTGCTCAGGCTAGTCTCGAACGTCTGTGCTCAAGCAATTCCCTGCCTTGGCCTCCCAAAGTGCTAAGGTTACAGGCATGAGCCACCGTGCCTGCCCCCCTGCACAAGTCTATAATCCTGGGGCAAGCCTTAAGTTTCTGGGTGCAGAAGAGAAAAAAAAAGAGGAAGAAAAAGGATCATAAGGGGAGAGGGACAAGTGATACATGAAGATAGTGATTCAAGTACTGGGATCTTGCTAAATAAAAAGAGACATCTTGCTAAATAAAAAGAGACATGTAACACAGTAACATGGGAGAAAAGCAAGAGTTTTTTGGTGATATTCTCTGATTGATTGTTGTTGAACTAGCACCAATAATAATGATGATTTATAAATGTTCACAGCAACCCTGAAAAGTGGTAATATCAAAACATGAGAGACAAGAAAATAGGGTTAGGAACATTGGGTTCATTAAAGACTCTCATATCTCCCTGTAATGATTGACTTCAGAAGCTGTGATGGTGCATTAACTACATGTAAATATCAAGTAATTGCAGCTGGGAAAGAAGAGCGCCAAGGTGGCCGAGAATCACTAAATGTGCTTATATACAAAAAAGCAGTTTGTACTGTCTGAAGTACCATAAACATGTAAAGATTAGTCAACACCATTAGTAGACAGGAATACATTGCATAATTGTTCTCTGCTAAGTAACCACCACCACAAAATCAAACACTTTATGCCTAAGGATCCAAACTAATGTACTGCTGAATTGTAGGTCTTGATGGTTAGAGCTTCAATTTACAAAGAATGTGTGCAAATGAAACCACATGCTTATTAATTATATTTTGCTATCATAACTACACAGTTTAAAGTTACCAGTTTATTAAGAATTACAGAATTAGCTCAAATTTCATTCTTCATGCCTTTACTCCCTTCACAGTTCTACCACACAAGAATATGTTATCTGTTGAAGAGTCTATAAGAAAAAAATGGTTTTCTGAAGTCATCTGATTTTTTTTATTTTTCAGGGGTCAGCTAAAGAAGACTGATGATGAGCAATACCTTAATTCACCCAAGGCTTAGACAAGACATGAATAGATCTATCAACACGAAACCAGTAGCTGACATTTGTACAAAACATGCAATTAATCCACAGGTTTATATCCTCTCGAGATAAATAACTGTCAGGAAGCCATCCTTTACTGAAGGAGTGTTTCATTTGAAAGACAGAGAAGAATTTTCAGCTCTGCTGTAAAAGCTAACACTCTGGCAATGACTGGTTTCTAAGAAATGTGTCTACTTCTCTATGGTTTTTACGTAAATTATAAATTCAGCACATTGATTTATTGAGCAAAAATGTTGCCAGACAAGTAACAATAAACACAACTCCACATAAGAGCGATGTCAGTATTTCTCCTCCGAATATCTTGATGTTCATTTTGAAAAGTAATTTCAGTTATTTTATAAAATAGGCATGTTGGCCCATATTGAGTATATATTTCTTATAAAATACAATAATGATATTCTACTGTATAGATTTTCATAAATATTTTCTTAACATTACCTTCATAAAACCATCATGGAGTATTGCATTTTGATTTAGTCACGAGTCTCTTCTTACAGTTTATAGGTATCGAGTTGTAAAGTACATGGAATATCCCACTTCATATATGAGAAGGAGGAACACAAGGTAGTGATGGGGATTGAAAGTTTGGTTCTGGGGACAAAATGTGTTCGAATCTCTCTTCTGCCACTCACTAACGGAATGACTTTCGGCAAATTATAAACCCCTTTAAGCTTCAGTTGCTTCACTGGAAAAGAGATAATAACAGTACATACATTATCAGGTTGCAATGATTAAATATGATAATTCCTGTAAAGAACTTAACTCAGTGTCTACTCAGTTCCCATCCAGTGCTCAATTCATCACAATCAGTTCTGTGCCTACTAAACTGTGTAAATGCCTAGTTACCTATTTAGATTATTCTTGCCCATGTCAAGAGCCAGGTGTATGGCATGCATAGTTCTCCAAGCTTTCAATGGCTGTGAGTATTCATTTGATTATGATATATTGACTACCTAATTTCCTATGAATATTTCATTATTAACTAGCAGATAGTACTAGCTCTTTATGACTTAACACTTGCAACCTTGTGGTCTAAGGAAAAACTTCAGACACAGGAAGTAGAAATTTTGTTTTGATTACATAACTTTCCTATAACTACTTATGACCTCCTTTGTTGTCTAAAAGACAACGACCAAATTCTATTTTTCAGTATTTCGGTTTGGTCACTGTCTGCCTCCATTTTTGTCCTAATCTGATCTATTCCCATCTGTTTGATGATTCAGAGACAGCTCACTGCAGTACTGAAGAACAGGTTTCGGGAACCAGCCTGGCACAGGTTCTCCTACTGTCTAGATGTGAGACCTTGGACAAGTTATGTAGCCTCTTAGAGGCACAAGTATCTCATAATGATTCCTATTTCACTGAGTTTCAATTAATTCACTGAGAATCAAAATAATTAATGTTTATAAACTGCTTAGCATAGTGTAGGCATACCATAAGCACTCAATAAATGGTTTCTACTTTAAGCTTGCACTTACTTCAGCCAGGCCTGTCCATTTCCTGAGGCTCCCATGCAGAGTGCCACCATCACTGTTGCTCCCCTCATCCACTCCAGGAAGACATTTCACCACAAATCAGCCACCTCTAAGCAATCTGTCGTCCTGATGCTTGGCATCTGGTTTGTAATGCATTACAGTGTCTTCTAAGGTTATTTAATATCTCACCCGGACTTTTTGAATCAGCAGCTCTTTTGCTATTTCTTTAAGTGTAGAAATAAATAGGCTTTTAAATTTATTTTATAACCGCTCATATTTTTGGAAGCTGCCTTAAAATTATGCTCATAGTAGGCAATCAATAAGTCAATACTGAGTTAAGAAAAGACGAAAAAGTTGGGAGAAAAGGGAAGAAAAGATGAAGGAGAGAAGGAGGGAGGACGAAAAGAAAAGGAAGAGAAGGCAGAAAGGAGGACAAGAGGAGAGAGAGAACAAAAAAATAAAGGAAGGAATTAATTTACAACACTTGGTCTTTCCTAACTCCTGATGTGTGTCATTGTTTATAACTGGAAAGATATACTGCTTTTCCCTGTAATTTCTTTTTCTTTTTCTTTTTCTTTTTTTTTTGAGTTGGAGTCTCACTCTGTAGCCCAGACTGGAGCGCAGTGGCCGCTCCCAGCCACCGCAGCCTCGACCTGCTGGGCTCCGGCGATCCTTCCGCCTCAGCCTTCCAAGTAGCTGGAACTACAGGCGCGCACTACCACGCCCGGCTAGTTTTTTGACTTATTGTAGAGATGAGGTCTTGCCAAGTTGTCCAGGCAGGTCTCAAACCCGCGGACTCAGGCAATCCACTCACCTCAGCCTCCCAAGGCGCGGGATTACAGGCTGAGCTACCGAGCCCGGCAATTTCTTTTTGAATATCTGCAGATTTGAGTTTACCCTATAATTAAACTGTAACACAATTATACCTAATAGACCTTTTTAGTTTTGTTTTCTATGTTAGGAGTTAAAGGAATATAACTGATTTTCATCTTACTATGACTTGAGTAACTCTTGTAGAGCCATTGTTTTACACTTGATTCACATGGATCACATTTGATTGTCAGTTGGTCGTTCTCCAGTGTATAGATGTTCTACAAAATATATTTGAAATGAACTGGCATTTATTTGCTTTCTTAATGGGCATAGGTACCATATAGAAAACTTATTACTAAAGAATTAGGAGCAAGTCTAGATTAAAGTGTTTTATCTGTTCTACTTTTACTCGTATTATTTTTCAGGAAAGAATAATAAAATGTCCTTTAAATTATTCTCTTGAAAGAAAAAAAACTTTGAAGCAGTTATCCTACTGATGTGTCTGATTGATGTCAACTATCTTGACAAAAATTAAGATACTTTCAGTTGTGGCTGTTTCATAGTGTTTAAGCAGAATCTTTTGGTGAGTGATTGAATTTTTTCCCCTTATTGTTATGTCTGGTATGACAAAATGGGAGAATTGGCTATCCCTGGATTAAGCAAATATTTCTTAACACATTATTTTAAGATCAAAACTGGAAAGCTCAGGAGTGGTCCCTTGTGTATGCTTTTTCTGCTAAGAAATACAGTAGAACATTACAATATGTTATCTATACATTTACACTTGCTTGTTAATCAAGCAAGTAACAAAGATTTAAGCACACTGGGTTCAACTGGCACCAGACAGCAAGAGAGGATACATCCAAGATTCATTTCAATGATGTCAACATTTCAGGGAATATATGACACTATATAAATGTGGATGATAATATAAGTGAGAAATTTATAGGAATGTCCAACATACTTTGCACTAAGTAAACTATGTAAATGTTTTAGGGGCAACCCCTTCGGGTCCCCTCCCATTGTCAGAGCTTTTCTGTCCTCTCAGTCAATCCTGATTTCTCAACAAAAAAAAAGTTTTAAATACAGAGGTAATTTAGTGTAACATACAAACATATTTCTAAAAGTTAGGCAAATAGATTTTCTCTAAATAGAATATACTAGCTTCAGTGGGTAATGTTAGCCGTTGACAATATACAATCACTGAGCTACTTCTCCTTGGATTCCCCCTGTTACTCATTTCCATCTGGAATGCCTTCCCCTCCTTGCACTATTCAAATCCTGTCCATTATTCAAGTTCCTGTTCCCCAAGAGCATTTTTGAGCATGTGCATAAAATGTAATAAAGACTCTGGAGTATCCATGTTTATTTGGTGGTTTTCCAAGGCAGTTTCAATAGATTAAATTAAAATGTGTATCACTTTAGAATGAAGTAGTACCCCCACCATCCCTTACCCTTGAAGCTTTACTGAAATAAATTGTTCTATTTCAAAGTTTTAATCCTTCCACCTAATTAAGGGATTTCTCTCCTGGTTAAGAATGTAAAAAGTGCTCACAGCTAATGGGCCTTTTGGTTTCAAATGTTAGATTTAATTTCCTGTGAATAAAACTTTACAACATGGAAAACACCAGTTCTTACTGAAACACTAGTCAAATATAGTAATTATGGAAAATGCCAATAAATAAATAAATAAATCCTGCTTGGCGTCTATAATTACAGTCATTTTAAAGGCATATAAGTTTCAAAATAAAAGTTTTCATATTTCAAAATTTGGAAAGTAAAGATATTTCTAAACGACATAGGCAGTATGGCAAAAAAAGATAGAACACTGGATGAAGAACGATGGACCTAGGGGCTAATATCTTATTCCTTAATTTTGAATACTTATATACTCATGTGAAAGTGGTCTTCTCATATTATTTTGTAAGGATTTTTTTAACTTTTCCCTTTTTTTCCTATTCTCCCTGTTGCTTGGGTTACCTTCCTCCTGCCCACCCACAGCAGCCTATCCCACATTCCATGTTAACCATTTATGCATTTTTCACAAGTAAGATGAATATGTAATTACACAGTCGTGTATTTTATTATGTATTCTTCAGTATTTTCTCCTAGAACGTACACATATATACATATGCACATATACATACACACATCTATGCATAAATTATTTTACAATTTAAAAAGTATGCACTTTTTTATATCCTGCTTATTATACTCAATCCTGTTATTACATCAATCCTGTTATGATTCTCAATCCTGTTATTATTCTCAATCCTACTTCTGGAAATCCCTTCACATCATATAGAATATTTCTAATTATTGTTATTATTATCTTGCTTTTAACTGATTACAAAGGTAATATTTTGACATTTAAAATGTTTGCTTTTAGGACATAAATATTCATTACCATCATTTATAATGATCTTGTGTTAATCATGAATATTCACCAAGTATGTATATTCAAAATAACTATATGTCAGTAACATGTCACTGTAAATCGACAATTTTTATTGTTTCTTAAAACCTATTCCTGTGTGCTTACTCTTTTGTTGAGTCCGTGATATAGTGATATATATGCACAAGACATCATCCAATTTTCTTATGATAAATTTCTGAAGTTATTGATGTTCTCCTAAAGTACTGCTATTCCTCTTTATATAAATGACACAATTACCACAGACATTTTAAAAGAAAAGTGGCCATTTAAAAAAACAAAATTTGGCTTTTTTAAGAACGTTTGTTAAAAACGTAATACAGCCATGTCCTAGTTATGCTTCTCCTCTTTAAAGAAACATACTTCTGCCTGCCTAGTTTGGCAGTAATTGGATAGATGGAATATAGCCTCACTTCCAGACTCTACACTAAATGCATTTTTCCTTTTATCTTCAACAATATATTTTATAGCTACTGAATAAATGCAGTACATCTACACGTGCTATCTTGAAAAGTCAGAAAACCAATTTTTTAAAACCATTTTCTGTTGTTTTAGGAATACATAATATGTTTTCTTGTATGTTCATTTCCCCACTATGCCTTTCATTTAAAACTCACTAAAAGCAGAGAAAGGAAACCAAACATTCAACAAAATAAAGACTCTCCTTCAATTAAACAAAGCATTTGCTTTTTTAATGTCAGAACATAGTCCCTTTGTAAACAATATAATTTTGTAGCCATTGCAAAGGCAATAGATTTAAAAACAAAATAAAGGCAACATTACATGTTGTCTATAACTGAGAAGGAAAACATTCTAGATTGAAGTGCAACCTAGGCAATTCAATCTATGATCGGACTAACCTTTATAATCCTCAAAGAATAAATATTTATTCCAAAAGCACAAATGATTCAAGGTTGTTATTTAAATAACATTATCTATTAAACTTGTTCTGGCCTCAATATACTCTCCATTTTCCATATTATTCATTTCCTTTTTTATCTAAATTGAGTTTTGAAATTCAACCGTATGGAGGTCTCTGTGTGCCTAGTGGAAAAATGCATTATTGGAAGACTGTAATAAAATGTATCTCTAGGCAGTGAAACAGAATGGTTATTTTCATCTACATTTCAGTCAAGTTACTGAAATTGGTCGTTGGTCTTCTACTTCATGACAGAGTTGATACACTGAGCACATACTGACTAACCAGCTAGTGCCAAGTGGCAGGAGCAATGGTGACCACACAAAAGCCTTTGTTGGAGGCTGTTCGTGTTCTGAATGGAAGAACAAAACAAAGAAACACAAACAAGTCAAGACAGAAACCTGTGCATGTTACTACATTCAAACTTTATGACGCGTGGCAGATCCAATGGCAGAGATGCCCCCAAAACATGCAAGGCCTAGACAGAAGAGAAGGGTCTTCAGCGGGCCTTTTACAAAATTAACATAGCTAAACTGGTGAATCAAAAGTGTGAAATGCAAACAGGTGAAAAGAAAGAATATAAGCATGTTGCAATAGAAAGAAGTAAGTCTCAGTCGGATGAAAAGATTAGGTTTGCTAGAATTGAGGTGGGGTTGAGTACTTGTGATTCTCTCAAGAACAGTCAGATTGAGGAGCATGAACAAACAAAAGAAATGGTGGGTACTTTGTTCTCAGGAGATGTGTAGCCTATTTTTGCTCCTGTCCCATTGTTTGTGGAGCACTTTATATTTCTTCCCAATATGAGTTTTTATGTCCTCATTCAGTTTATATTCCCTTAAGTAAATCTTTTCCTCGAGTCACTGATTCTATGGTTTCAAACGCAGTAGCTTAGTCAGTTTCCTTTTCCTCTGGAGCCAGGTCCATTCCTCTCATTTATCGAAGTGAAAGACAAGACATCACTGGTCTGTCAGTACATTTAATTCTGGATCCTTTTAGAGCAGCCTCTTTTTTCTCCCAGATATGTTTAAACACTTAAATGTAAGCATTAGATAAAAGGAAGATTTAATCATCTTCACTCAGCTTAATGTGTTCCCAACTTTCATCACTGAAGCATTAAATGAAGGAATAATCAAGCAAGGGAAAACAAGAGAGTGGAAGAGTATGAGTAAGCAACTAAGGAATGCAGATGTTGAGGAGTTAAAATTAAGCCAAAAGATGTCTGCTAGTAAAAATGTATTTTCATGCACAATCACCTGAATTGCCGACCAAAATATATAAATAGGTCATTTGCTTTATGAATGTTTAATCCTGTAGAGAAGACATAGGAAGCTATTGCTGTGTAGTAAGGAGAAAGTAAGGTACTCCAAAAATCCAGTATCCTTAAATCTTTGGAAACTAAAGTCAGCTAGTAGTATGATGTTTGGCATTAACTTCTATTTTTTTTTCTTTTTATTAAAAAAAGTCAGCTGGGAGTGGTGGTTCATGCCTATAATTCCAGCATTTTGGGAGGCCAAGGCAAAAGGACTGCCTGAGTCCAGGGGTTTTAGACCAGCCTGGGCAAATTGGCAAGACCTCGTCTCTACAATAAATAAAAAAATTAGCCGGATTTGGTGGTGTGCACCTGTAGTTCCAGCTACTTGGGAGGCTGAGGCGGAAGGATCGCCTGAGCCCAGCAGATCGACGTTGCAGTGAACACTGCCCTCCAGCATGGGCAACAGAGTGAGGCTCTGACTCAAAAAAAAAAAATTAACTTAAGATCAAAATTCAAATTATTTATTTTATGTCTTGACCCACCTGTGACTTACCTGCCCTCTATTCCAAACCTTCCAAAGAATCCAATAATTTCTGAAAACAGTGCTGATAGTAAGGCTCACTGTGATATAAATTCTTGTATTTAATCAGACATAGCATTGACTTGCTCAACTAGTTTAGTTCTTCAACAATTAATTCAGCGAATATAATTGAGCACTTATGTAATAAAGTTCTACACATTGTGTTCTCAGATGTAGCCCTTTTAATAAGAGTTCTCCTTCCAGTAATTGATCTTTTCAATTTCTTTTGAGTTTTTCTCATATTTTGCATCTTGTTCTTGTTTTGTTTGTCTTGTATTGAAATTTTTTCTTGTCCCTTTGATTTTTTGTTTCTTATTTTGTCATTATCTCTTCAGTCTTCTTATACTCACTCATTGTTTTCTTTCCCACATATTATCGTCTTAGAAGCTTGTCCTTCTCTCACTTAATGTTCTTACTTATTTATGCTTTGTGAATTGTTGGCCATCCCTCCTGCATAAATCAAAGAGAATCTCCTATCCACTACTATAGTCACATACTCATTTATTTTCTAATATTCTCTCTTCTGTCTCTATGTCTATTTTCCCTGATATGCTTTAAAACACATACACACACATTACATATATATGTATACTCTGATGCATTACATCTATCATTCAACCTATCTATATCTACCTCTCTCTATAGGTTACATTTACACATATATGTATAAATATACATATAATTATATTTTTGTGTGTTTTTGTGTTTGCGTGTGCATCTCCAGTTTGTGAGTGTGAGTATCCAATTTGTCTTATTTTCTCATGCACTGTTTCTTCCTCAGTTTACCACATTGTCTTATACTAATCATGAGCTGAATCTTTAAAGACCTGGGTAGATGACTGGGTGTTAAAAAGGAAGGGACTGAGTAGGGTCACTCCATCCCAAAACAGGTTGAAAGTAGTTAGCAGACCTAAGCTGGAAAAAGTGTCAGTGGCCCCACCCCTATTCCCCCCCCACTCCCCCCCCACCCCCCACACTGTGCTGCCAATGACTTCTGACATCATTCCTAAGCATTGGTCTCTCTATGCCCTCTGAATCCAGTCAGCGAAGCATGCTAAAATCTCTTTTCCTAGGATCTATGGGAAAGCTATCGGCATGCTGGGTGAGTCATTTCTTGCTGTTCCATTTCAGCATATTAAAAATTCATGAACCCACTCCTCTAGCCAGCATTAAACAACAAGACCATACTCCCCCTCACCACAAAGACCTGTTTTTAAACTAAGGAATGAGATGCACAGATCAGAGGGATGGAAAAGGGAGAGGGGTCCTAAAACAAGGCCAACAGAACTGCTTTTTCTGGAGACCACTGCTATGACTTGGAAATGAAGCCCAGTGCCCAGTGCTAGACAAAGGAAGCTAGTCAGCCGCAAACTTCACTTTCTTATGAAGCATTCAACTTCCCAGGAAGGCATCAAAGCAAAATGACTAAGAATATGGATTTGGAGCCAGATTGGCTGTGTTCAAATTCTCATCTCTGACATGCTGGACAGGCTTCCGTAACTTTCTGTCCCTCAGTTTTCTTTTTTTTCTTTTCTTTTCTTTTTTTTTTTTTTGAGTTGGAGTCTCACTCTTCACCCAGACTGGAGTGCAGTGACCGCTCCCGGCCACCGCAGCCTCTACCTGCTGGGCTCCGGAGATCCTTCCGCCTCAGCCTTGCAAGTAGCTGGAACTACAGGTGCGCACTACCACGCCCAGCTAATTTTTTGATTTACTGTAGAGATGAGGTCTCGCCAAGTTGCCCAGGCGGGTGACGAACCTGCGGGCTCAGGCAATCCACTCACCTCAGCCTCCCAAGGCGCGGGATTACAGGCTGAGCCACCGAGCCCAGCTAGTAGTCAGCCTCTTCACCAAGGTTTCCTGAACACCAGAGAGACTCTGCTCTGGGCGGCAGCCTGTCCTCAGCTGGAGCATTGCCGGGGCATCATGACTCCCACAGCAGCCCCCACTTACGCCACAAATTTCTAACCAAGGAATGTTCTCTCCTTTTTCTCCAAAGTTGCCTTTTTAAGAACCCAAGTCCCTCATTCTAAATGAGCTCACGGCCACGACCCCGCTGAACTGCCACCTTCTGAAACAGACATTCTCTTCTCCAGTCCCCTTAGCCACCTATGGAATGTCCTGAACCCAGCTGGTCAGTCACACCCTGACGTGTGTGAGCCCCTTGTGCTCTGTGATGTCCTCCTCCCACCCACCTCCCCTCTTCAAACTACAGAACTTCAAAGTGCTCTCACTCTCCCTTCGCAGACCCCAGGATGGACCCCTACTCCGGAGAGGTGACAAATAGCAGTTTAGGCACTAATAAGCCCTAGGCCCCAGGCCCCGGTTCCAGCCACCCAGGGAAGAGAGCTAGCTTCCTGCTGCTCCCCAGGATGGGTGCTGGCCAACAGGATGGGAGCAGGCAGCAGACAGAGCTGCGGGGCCTGGGGGCTACGGAGATTCCCTAAGAGCTGGTAGGGCCTCTGACGGCACGCAAGGGTGAGAGGGACGTGCTGGCGGGGGCTGCCCTTCCCAGAAGCCCCATCTGAAGATGTCCAGCCTCCAAGGCCCTTCCCAACCACCAGACCCCACTCGCCCCACCTGACGCCTCACATCAGACAGCAATTCTGTAAAAACAGGAGTCCTGAGGAACGGGGGAAGGACAATATCAATCAAGGTACCTGATCTCAAACCAGGCAAAGTGGGGACAAAAGGGAGGCCCAAACTTTACCTGTGTGAGGACCATTTGTTTACCTAATCCTGAATTGTATCCCACGTCTTTAAAATAATAAGTAAATACACAAATAAATTTACCTATGAGAAAAGGTGAAGTGGGGACTGACCCCTTTGATTTTTTGGAAGCCTGAGTCAGATGCAGGACTACTAATCAGATGTGGCTTGTTCCACCCCACCCTAAGCTGCTTTGCTTGGAGAGGGCATGAGTACAGCAGCATAAGTCTCTCTCATGTGCACTTGTCCCATGAACATGGTAGAAAGCATCTTGTGTGTACCTGACCAGTGAACTTGGTAGGAAGCATCTTGTGTGTACCTTACTGGTACCTGTGGACAGGGCAAAGCAGTGTACATACAATGCGTGTCTATGAGCTGGGCCTGTGGGTGTGCACCAGAGCCCCACAGTGTGTGGGGTGTGTGCTAGAGTACCCACCCTTGATGCCCACAGGGGCTCATGTGCACACATGCCCCACATGCGAGCACTCAGCCAGAGTGGGTGGAAATTAGGAGCATGTTCTGACAGTGTGGGCCTGAGCCTGAGAAGTAGAACATGGGGTGTGCGTGACACTCGGTACACGTCTGACCTTGCTGTTTGACCTTGAGCTTCTCTGGGCTCAGTCTTCTCATATGTAAAGCAAAAGCAAGCTGGGCTCACATACCTCGCCCCCTGCAGCCTTTTAAAACCTGATTTTATTTCAGATGGAAATTGTGCATCCGTGCTCTACCAGGAAAACTGCTGTCACATACAGTGGCGAAGAAGGCATTCTCTGGGGTTTGGCCAGGAGTCAGCAAACTCCTTCTGTTAAGTACAAGATGGTCAGTACTTTTGGCTTTGTGAGCCACATGGTCCCTGTCACTACTGTTCCATCCCGCCCTTGTGGGACAAGCAGAGGGAGGGAATATGTAAATGAATGGTCCTTGGTTGTTTTCCAATAAAGTTTCATTTACAAAAACAGGTGGTTGGAGTTGTATTTGGACCCTAGGCCATAATTTGCTGACCCCTGGAGTAGAGTCTCTTAGTTTATATCTTAGCTTGATCACTTACTAGCTTTGTGACCTTGGGCAAGTTCCTAAACCTTTCTGAGCCTTGGTTTCCTCATCTATAAAATGGAGATGATAATCATACCCTCTTTATGGGCTATTGTGAGGACTAGAGAGATGATTCATAGCTAAGTCTGTTGCATGTTGCCTGGCATGTAGTAAACACTCAATCCATGTTAGCTACTAGAGCAACATTATCATGTATGTGCACCTGTATCATGCATTTTCACTTACACATGTGTTCAGCAGACATGTGCAGGCTCAGCACACATTGCAAGTGCAGGTGATCGTGAGATGTGCATGCAGTGTGTGCAATATACATGTGCACAGTGGGCACGTGTGTAAACTGATCAAAGTCTGTTGCTGCAGAGAAGGTGTATATGTGAGTGCTGATTTTGAACTGAATGAATGTGGAGGTCTGAGTCTATGGGTGTGCGAAAGGTCCATATTTGGACAGGAGGTTGAGTGAAGGGCAGGAAAGAGTGGAGGGAAATGTCAGACCAGTCTGAGCATGAGAATGAGAGAAAGAGAAAAGGCTCGGACTTTATTTGAATAATTAAAATGCAGAACAGAGGCGGTAAGTTCCACCAAGACGTAACAGGAAGATGCTGGAGAGAGGAGCCTAAGGCCCTGAGGGCTGTGGCTGGGGCAGGTCTAGAAGGTACCTGGCCTGGACTGGGCCAGAAGCCAAGGCATTCCATGGCCCCTTCCTAGGGAGAAGGAGGGGCCCACCGGGCCCAGGGGTCCTTTCTCTGGGTGATCCAGAGCTCTGAGCTCAGATCTCACAGTTTGAAAGTGGAGAGAATCTGTGCAGAAAGGAGTACAGGGAGAGACAAAAAAAGCTAACATGTACATGCCCGGGATCCATCCCAAAGTTAAGAAGGCCAAGGGCACAGGCTCCAGCCATAGAGACCCGGATTCCCATGCAGATTTCATCATTGGCTGCTGATTTGACTTCAGACTATTTGCCTCTTTGGACTTCAATAGCCCCATCCCTAAATGGGGAAGAGTAACCATTTAACTAGCTAACAGCTACTGCTTCCTCATATGTGTCAGCTCTAACAGCTACTATTTCCTTACAATGTATCTGTTCTAGTAACTACTATTTCTTTACAATGTATCAGCTCTAACACCTACTGTTTCCTCACAATGTATCAGCTCTGAGTGCTTCATCTATGTAAACTCATTTAATCCTCACAACAGTCCTACCAGGCTGATCCTACTCATTTGACAGGAGAGGAAACTGAGGCACACAGTGGTTAAGTGACACAGTAGGATACCAACTGAGGCAGAAGGACACCAGAGGCCCAAATCTTCACCACTTGATCCTTAACAAACAATTGCACAAATAATTGACTTTTAACAACGGCATACAATCTAAGTAAGAAATATACACAGAATCCCGTCTTCGGGATTGGAGGCAGGAGAAGACAGGGAGGCCTTTAACACTGAGATGAATGCTTTCTGTTAGGCACTAATTCCTGTGCATTTTTGGCTGCAAAACTCCATTTCTCATGTGGAAGAATTGAGGCCTAGTGGTAGGTCAGACATGATTCATTTGCCGCTTGATTTATCCGGCCTTGAGTTCTGGAAGGCTGCTCTCAGATAAGTGGTCAGAAGGGAACAGTCATAGTCTCTTTGGGTGCCTCCCTCCTGCCATGGGGGAGAAGGCTTCTTGAGCCAAAATTTAATTCATTTTAGGAATACAGCCAGAGGAAAGAAAAGTTGTGTCTGTACCAGGAAACGGTGCAGAGGTGGTCACAGTCTTCCTTCACTGGGCCAATCCATTGTAGCTACGGGACAGGACTGGCCCTTCCTTCCACTGTCCTCTGGCTCTTTGTGTTTCCCTGTGAGTGTTCAACACGCCGCCATCTGCAGGGACGACAGGCATGGTGGTTAGGGCAATGCTCCCTGCAGGCCTTCCACCACAGGATGCCCAGGCTGCAGCTCTGAAATTCATGGCCATGGTCATATAAAGGCCACACCTCTCACCATTGCTTCAGGCCACAGAGAATTTTGACAGGCCCATTTCTGGGAGATGCAGGACTGTTCTGATGGCCCACTCTGGCTGGAGAACTCCTTGACCAACTGGAGGAAGCTTCCTTAGAGGACATATAAGCCTGGCCTGTTCACCGTTCAGCCTCCTCCTCCTCTCCCTCCTTCATTCAAAACCAGACTTTGCTTTTTTGACTCAGAATCTCACTCTGTCACCCAGGCTCTGGTGCAGTGGCACCATCAGGGCTCACCACCTCCTGGGCTTAATCCATCTTCCTGCCACAGCCTCTGGAGTAGCTGAGACTACAGGCACACACCATCTTATCCAGCTAATTTTTGTATTTTTTGTAGAGATGAGGTCTCACTATGTTGTCCAAGCTCATCTCAAACTCCAGGGTTCAAGCAATCCTCCTACCTCTGCCTCCCGAGTAGCAAGACTATACATGGATGCCACCATACCAAATTAATGTTTCTTTTTTGCTTCCTTCCTTCCTTCCTTCCTTCATCCCTCCCTTCCTTTCTTTCTTTTTAAGAGATGGGGATCTTGCTATGTTCCCCAAGCTGGTCTCAAACACCTGGCCTCAAGTGAGCCTCCCTCCTCAACCTCCCAACTCTGGTATTATAGACATGAACCACCACGTCTGAGTTTTTCAAAGTTTTTTGGTTAAACTGCTCATGATCTAGATACACAGCCTTCATCCTGACAAATGTCCCCTTTATCCTCCCTTTTCTGCTGCAGGGAGAAGTGTGACTTTTTGGGAAAATCATCCAAGGCATCTATTTGCTTCTTGTTCTCAAGAGAGAGAAACTGTCCTCCATGGAGAACGTTATTGATCTTAATCAGCTGTGTGAGCTTCAGTCCTCCAAAATACACTTGTCGAGAAGAGATTAAACACACAAGGATCTTTGGGGGAGGGAAAGATCTATGAGGGAACATTGGGCAGGAGCAGGAAAGGTTGGAAGAGCTGTCAGGCTCCAATTAAGTCTGTTCTTAGGTTGGGCACAGTGGTGTTTGAGGTGTTCAAGGTTGCAGTGAGCAATGATTGCACCACTGCACTCTAGCCTGGGTGACAGAGCAAGACCCTGTCTCTAAAAGCAAAAACAATCAAATGTGTTTGCGGTATTCCTACAGGGGACTTGGGTTTGTATGCTGGCTGTAGCCCTTGGTAACTGTGTAGTTAGCTTGGGCAAATCATTTACCATGCTAGGTTTCAGTTTCTTCATCTGTCAAATGGGGCTGATACAAGTACTTCCCTTGAAAGGAGTCAATGACACAGCTCCCAGGAAGCACAGTAGCATGCCTGGCATATAGAAGGTGCTCGAGAAATGTTAGCTTTCCATACTGTTGCAATGAATATCATGGCTCATAGTTGTTATCTTATTTCATTCTCTCATCCAAGGGTCCCGTGGGGGAAAGAAATTCTCATCTCCATCTTACAGATGAGAGACCGAGACTCTGGAGGGCTGAAGTCTTGCCCACAGGCTCCAGGAATGAATGCGATTTCTAGGCATGAAGACATGTGACCTGGACATTCCATTCTTGTAGGTCATTCAACCTCTCTTGAACTTTCTGCATACATCTTTGCCCTCGAATTACAAAAGATGCCCCAGCATTGTGAGATCCTATTGACAAATTCTAGCCAAGTCCATTTTTCCATGTGTGGCTTTCAGTTTCTTTGGGAGAAGGCCATGAATTAATAAATGTCTTTCCTACTAGGCTTGCTAAGAGCAGGCACACACATGCCTGTTGACCTGATCTCTAGCTGAGCAGAAAACCTGGGAGAGTGGCTGGCACATCAGAGACTGAAAGAGGCTGAGCATGGTGGCTCATGCCTGTAATCCCAGACCAAGGTGGGAGGACTGCCTGAGCCCAGGAGTTTGAAACCAGTCTGGGCAACATAGTGAGACTTCGTCTCTACAATAAATCAAAAAATTAGCTGGGGAACTTTGTGTTAGTCCACCACTGGGTATCTCCAGGGCTGGTCACAGAGTGGGTGCCACCTGCTGAATGACCCGGTGACTGCCTTCTGCACCGGGCCATCACGAGCAACCCCAGAAACTGACTCTAGGTTTCTGTGTTAGCCATGCACCTCAGCCAGTGTGTGCACTCGCAAGGACAAGGGATATCTTGCCACAATCTGCCCATCTCTCCAGCTGGCCAGGGGCACTCAGAGTGTCAGCCACATGCCCAGATTCTCTTGAGGATGGAGACCAGGGAACCAGGCAATGGTTCTCAGGGTGCAGGAGGGGGTGCCCATAGAAGATGGGCAGTGAATGCCATGTTCCAGTCAAAGCCTTCCCCAGCCCCTTCACTTCCTTCAGACTCCAGCTTCAGTTTGATGAAGGCTTGCTTGCAGGCCTCTGGCCCCCACCTGGGATTAGCTTCTCAGAGATCAGAAAGCACTTAAAGACATAAAACACCATGTAAAGACGTAAATAATCCCCAGTAATTTCACAGAGAATTAACTCTTTCCTAAGGCCGTCAGACCTTCCCTGTCCAGGTTGTCTGACTTGGAACTGAGTAATTGTGGCAGCAGAGAAAGCCAGATCAGAAAGGAACTAAAGAAAGCCCTGGTTCCGGAGTCGCATTGAAAAGATGGGGGAGACTGAGGCATGGAGATGGGGAAGGGCTTGCTGAAACAGGTATCCCTGAGCTGATATTGAAGTTAAAACCGAAACAAAAATGTGGGCCTGAGAGGACTTCTACTTTCTATGTTAAAATGTCTTGCTTCAAATAAGATTTCCAAAGCAGAGTGGGTTGTGTAATACTGCACAGCCCTGGCTCCTGAGTGGGAAAGGGTTGCCTCTGCAGCTTACCAGCTGGTGCTCTTGGATACACACCTCACTCCTTTAAGACTCAGTCTCCACATCTGTGAAGTGGGCTGAGATAGAAGTGAAGTCAAGTTTACCAAATACGTTCACGTAAGGACTAAGTGAAATGATGTTTATAAAGAGCTGAGCACGTACTACATGCCCCATTCAATGAGCAATTAAGAGCTCTTATGATTATCACCATCCTCACCCACTCCTCCCTCAAGACTCCTACTGCCTTCTCCTTCTGGGTGGGTCTCAACTGGATCCTTCGGGTTGCTCAGACTCAATACCTGGGAGTCATTCTTGGTCCATCCCTTGCTCCCTCGCTCCCTCTTGCTTTCTCTACCCATTGTGGTCCTACCAAGAAGTCCTATTGGCTGCACCATCAAATATATCCAGAATATCTCCTCCTTCTCAAGTCTTGGTCCCACCCTGGTCTCCCAGGATTACTTCGTAGAGCTTGAGTCAGTGTCCTACAGTCCCTGACCCTAATCTGGCCTGCTTTTGTTTATTTACTTACTTGTTTATTTACTTATACCATGGCTTTTACCATTTTCAGGGGCTGGAGGAAAAAAAACAAAATAAAAATATATTTCATGATACATGACAATTATGTGAATCCACATTTCAGCATCCATAAAGTTTTATTGAGACACGGCCATGCGCGTTCATTTACATATTGAACACGGCTGCTTCCGGGCTATAGCAGCAGAATTGGGCAGTCATGACAGAGACCGTGTGGCCCACAATGCCTGAAACATTTGCCATCTGGCCCTTTCCAGAAAACGTTTGCCAGCTGTTGTAGACTCTTCATGCCCCCCGCCCCACGGCCATGTTTGTCTCCCTACGGTCTGGCCTTGACACAGTTTCTGAGTGGTCCTCTTAATGTAGAGGGTTGACCACTCACTCCTCTGCTCATTGCCCTTGATGGCTCCTGAGTCACTCAGAGCAAAGTCCAACCTCCTCATAACAGCCAACAAGGCCTACACAACCTGCTCCCTCATCCCCCTTACTTCCTGGGGCTTCCATTTTCTTCTAGTCCGCCCCTGGCCTCTGTGACCTCTGTGGCCCTCTTTGAATGTGGCAAATAGATCTCTGCCGCAGGGTCTTTGCACTGGCTGTTTCCTCGCCTGCAAGGCTCTTCTCCCAGAAGAAAAGAGCTCATTCCCTCACCTCCTTCAAATCTCCACTCAAATCTCACCGTCTCAGTGAAACCTACCTCAACCACCCAGTTCAGTTCTATGCCCTGCCCACTCTCCTTCAACCTCCAACCCCTTTTATTTGGGTCTATTTTTCTTCCTCTCTGTCTCTTTTTATGGCACTCATTGCCTTTTTACAAACTAGTCAATGTACTAATCCATTCTATTTGTCATTTATTGACAGTCTCCAGTTAAGATGGGAAGTCCCCAAAGGCAGACATTTTTGTTCAGTCTTGTCCATTTCTAAAGTCCTAAATAGATCCAGCTTCCACATGCATGACCTGTGCCATCACACAGGGGCCACCCTGTGTAATACTGCACATTACACAGGGCTCAGGAGGACCCTGCACTTGATTCTGTTACCATCATTTTGCACTTCTTAATAATTTTTGAGCAGTGAGTCTCCCGTTTTCATTTTACACGAAACCCTAACCCATTCCAGAGCATTCCTGGCCATAACAGCCAGTCAGCACACCGGAGACACTCTGTAAACATTTGCCGAATGAATGAATGATTCATGCCATGATGTAGCTCCATGACTTTCTTCCTGCCTCTCTGGACACGCAGCCTACCCCCCTCCCACCCCATTTCTCCCCTCACCCCTCCCCTTGGAAAGAGTGAATATTGATGTAAGTGGACAAGGAGAGGAGTCAGTCCGGGGATCAGGGAGCCGGGAGAAGATCGCCTGCAGCAACCGAGAAGACACAATTACTCCAGCAACTGTCCACCCGACCGCAGCTCGGAGCCTCCACTTAATGTAATTGAGTGTGAAGGCCGGCTGGAGACACAGGCGCCCCCGCCGCCCCCTCTCCACAATATAGACACTATTGGTTGCTAATTGGCGCCAGTGGGCTGGTGCTAATTGTCCTAATGCACTCGGCTTGATGGAGGAGGAGGCTGTGCAGGACAGGGGTGGGGGCTCCTTGGGAAATGGTGGGGGTGGTGGGCGCCCAACACCAGCAGACACCGGTCCACGGTTCATAAAAGTTGGAACAGGCTTTAATTTTGCATCAAATATTTAAGCGGGATTGGGGCGGGCACGGGTGGGGGGGGAAAGGCGGGGGGGAGGGTGGATCATCCAGCCCTGCTTGCGGTAACCCGCAAGGAGCCTGGGGAGTAGGCCCCCTGCCATCCTTATCAATGGGTTATTCAGATGGCTGTGTCCCCAGCATAGTCTAATTAATTGTGTGAATTTCTAATGACCCTTTTAGGCCCCCCCAGCTGCCCCTTTTCCTCCCCCATTTGGGCTGCTCCCTCTTGTCCCTGCTCTTTCTGAAAGCTGTGCTTTAGTGATGTGACTTGACGCCATCCACAGAGGGAGGCGACATTGAGCACAGGGATATGCTGGGTTGCTAGGGACAGCCCGGAGCTCATCACTTGGTCTCAGTAAAGTCACCTATGGTCTCCAGGCCTCAGGTTCCCTAACAAATGACCTTTGGGCTGGTGAGTGATAAAGTACTGCATGTCCTTCACCCGTGGCACCTAACATCTTTGTGGAGACTATAGAAATATTATATATGTGTGTGTGTGCATATATATACATCACCCCATAAAACGCAGAATTATTTTTTGGAAGGTGGGCCCCTTGTAGTGCTGGTTTCCCCTGCTGGGTTAGTGTTCTAAGAACTCATTGGCATCAGTGTATCAGCTAGTGTTGTTGTGAGAGACTGCATTCCGCTTTGGTGAATTTTTTTTTTTTTTTTTTTTGAGATTCTTTCAATGTGTTTGCCCATTTCATGATGGATGATTTGTGAATGCAGCTGCCAACACTGCACTGAGGGTTCAGCAGGCTTTGACCCCAAATGGCATGGCCTCTTTGCTTCACACTTCCTATTCACCCGATCTCGCCCCAAGTGACTTTTTTTTTTTTGTTTTCACAGATGAAAAAAGTCCTCAAAGGGAAACGTTTTGCTAATGTGGAAGAGGCGAAACAAAAAATGGCAGAGGCACTAAAAGGCATCAACATTGAGGAGTTCACAAACTGCCTTGAGCAGGGGAAAAAGCATCTCAATAGGTGTACTGCACTTTGAAGGTGACTACAGCTTAAACATGTAAGAATAAATACACAATTTAAAAAACATTCCAGTTTTTGGGGGTTCCCCCCCATACTTGGAGCTAAGTTTGTTTTGTATGTATTAGGGGAAATATACTTATATTGCAAATTACCCTACACATGTAATATGTATCTAATAATGAAACAAAGATGTGGTGTGCTAGTAAATGTTTAGCAACTAGCTCTGTAGGGGGAAAAAAAATTCCTAAACTGTAGCATTTGCCAATTTCCATGGTGTAAATACTCCTGCCGTGGTTGACTTCAAGCTGCCAATGTGATATCACCAAACAGGGTTTGGAAGGATGTGCAATAGCAAACTATTGTGTAGTGTTTCTACCGCCACCAGACAGACATCATAGTTGAAAATAACCTTGGGAGCAGAGAAAATGGTAAGATGTAGTGAAATAACTTGACAGCAATGGATTTTAAGCATTTATCACCATTTAAAAATATAATTGAACTGTAAGTTTATATAACTTAATTTTTGACAATGGATGGATTTAACAACCATCTAGCAAAATTCCTGAAAATTGAACAATGGTTCTTGGGTGTATGTACAGGCCAGCCCTGCACACCATTGTGTGTGTGTGTAGCATGAATGTATAGCATGTTACCTATGAACCCCATTATTTCTCAGAAGGAGTGCATAGAACAAAAGTGGGCTTAAAAACGATTCAAATTAAAATTAATGTAAAGAAAAATATTGAATAAAAAATTGCTTAGGTGATTTGCCATGTAGTAAATCATGACGCTGATACGCAAATGACTACAATTTATCCTCGAACAACATGGGTTTGAACTGCATGGATCCACTTATACCTGAATTATTTTCATTAAACATTTTGAAAAAAATCTGGAGAACTGCTACAATTTGAAAAAAGCTCGCAGATGAACTGTATGGCCTAAAAATATCGACAAAATTAAGAAAAAGTTAGGTATGTCCCGAAGGCATGAAATATACATAGGTATGAGTCTATTTCATCCTTTGCTACCATAAAATCTACACAGATCAGTTATAAAAAGTTAAAATTTCCCAAAACATACGCACACAAACACTTACAGGCCATACACGGTCCTATTTGCTGTCCGAAGAAATGTAAACAAAGTTAAAAAAATGCAGCATTAAATCCCAACTGCATAAAATTAGCAATAGTCCATGCTGTCCTACTGTCCGACTATAGCAACTCTTATTGCTACAGTGGTGAGCTCAAGTGTGGCAAGCATCTGCTGAAATCGCGTAGGACTGATCATCTCCCTGTGAACAGTGTATCTCTGCAGCAAGTTGCAAGTCACAGTACAAAGTGATCTCTCATGGTTCTCACTCATTCTTTATTGTGTGTGTGGTGCAATTGCGTCCACCTTGAATAACACCGTGAGACCCACTGGAAGGGCCACCAGTGACTCTGGAAGTGCTCCCAAGAATCAGAGAAAAGCCACAGCATCACCGGAAAATGTCAAATTGCTGGATATGGAACATAGACTGGGGCCTTCATCTGTGGTCGTCTTGCATTTCAGACAGACGATTCATCTTGTAAATGGTCTACATCAACTTACGGTATACAGTACACTCCTGTAAATGCATTTCCTCTTCTTTATGATTTTCTTAATAACATTTCCTCTTCTCTAGCTTACTTGGTTGTAAGAATACAGTAAATAACACATATAACATACAAAATATGTGTTAACTGAGGGTTTACGTCATAAGGTTTTTGTCAACAGTAGGCTATTTGCAGTTAAGTTTCAGGGAGTCAAAAATTATTATGTGGGGTTTAGGGTTGGCTTCTCCAACCCCCATGTTCAAGGGTCAACTGCAATTTGCAAAGAGGTTGCAGGACCCTCCTGGCTGTCTGCAAGGCACTGCTGCCAGCAACTAAGCAAGGGTGGGGGTGGTTAGGGTGGCCAGGGTTCGCTGCTCTCTGCCTTGTTTACTAGAAGGCATGAAATGGCAATTTCACACTTTTTCCTTGCACCAATGATTTTGTTCTTTTACCCTCTCTCCCCAAACTCAAGGCACCACTCTGAGTTGGAATCTCCACCTTTCTTCTCATATTTCTGCCACTTCCCTGGGCTCTCCAGTCCTTCCTACTCACTCCTTTCTCTGGACTTGCTTGTCTGTGTACAAACTCAGGCTATATATAAGATTTCTCGTTCCAGGTTTTCTTGTTTAAACCTCAGTCTAGCATAAACATCCCACCATGCGTTTAAGAATCTCTTCACTGACATCACTTTTAATCATGTAATAACATTGTATCACGTGGCTACACTTGATGACACTTGGTGACCTGCTAACATGTCTTACCTACAACATGCCTTGGGGAGAACGAATGAGGTAGGAAAGATCCTCTGTGGGTAGAAAGGAGTCCCAACTTCAACCAGGACATGCTTACCCAAAGTGTAGGACGATTGTGGGTGTTTTATGTCTGAGACACCATTTTTCTCTCCACAGACAAATCACCTCAATGTGCCTTCCCTTTGATTTATTTTAGGAGGCTGTGGTTGGTGCTCTTCAGTTATAAATATATAAAAATGTAAACTCAAATGTCCACAGGGAGCAGGCAGAGATCATAAATGCAGGAGGGCAGGCCAGCCAGGGGCCAGGAAAACTGGGGTGGTTACACCCCTCTGAAGGGGTCAGGCTATTAGCACTTCATCAGCCAACCAGTGCTGTGGGTGACCAGAATTCTTCATAGAGGCTGGAAAAGGTGATTTGAATGGGAACTTCCTTAAGCTTAAAATCACTGTGGGAGCCAAGTACAGTGAGTCTATGGGCTGGACATGGCCCATGAAAATCTTAGAAAACACCAGAAAACATAAAGAAGAAAATGAGAGAACTCATCTTCCTAGCAGCCAGAGAGAGTATTTTGACATTTGGCTCAAGCTGTCTATATAATTTTTTCCCCAAGTGTTTCTTTTTTTAACCTCAAACTAGCATAAACATTCTACCATATCTTTAACAATCTTGTCATTGACAACACCTTTTTTTTTTTTAAATTTTAAAGATGTGAGGTAAAATTCAGGGCTAGGTATACAAGTGGACATTGTACAGGTAAAGTTTGGGCATCCCTTTTGTCCCCACTTTGCCTGGTTTGAGATCAGGTACCCTTATCGATGTTGTGTCCCCACCCCTGCCCTGGCAGTATCCTGCTACTGCCAATTCCTTTCTTTCTTTTCTTTTTTTTTTCTGAGTTGAATTCTTACTCTTGTCACCCAGACTGAAGTACAGTGGCATGCTCACAGCTACCACAACCTTGACCTGCTGGGTTTAGGCGATCCTTCCACCTTAGTCTTCCAAGTAGCTGGAACTACAGACCCACGCCACCATACCCTGCTAGTTTTTTTGTGATTTATTGTAGAGACAAGGTCTCAGCAAGTTGCCCAGGCTGGTCTCGAACCCCAGGCTCAGGCAATCCTCTTGCCTCGGCCTCCCAGAGAGCTGGGATTACAGGCTGAGCCACTGCACCCAGCCACCAATCCCCTTCTTATAGTATTATGGTAAATGTTCAGGGTCCGCTTGTGAGTGTTGCCACAATATTGCATCATGTCACTGGAGCAAAACTGGTTGGAGACACTTAAAGATGGCCTCAACTTCTTAAATACATCTGCCATCAAGAGGTGGAACCTAAGGCCCTCACCTCTAAATCCAGGCATGCTTTCTGTGACTCTGACCAACAGAAGATGATAGAAAGATGCTGTGCCCACCTCCTGGCTCAAACCTTAAGAACTTTTGCAGGCTCTGCCTCCTATCCCTTGAGACACAAGCTCATGGAGTCCTAAGCCACACTGAAGAGGTGAGACTTCCCTAAGGTTACCATGCTGGAATTGCCATGTTAGGATAATAGCTCCATGCCATGCTAGCCCTAGGCTCTGTGGGTTCATCTGAGGATAAGTCACTGTGAAGCAGAAGGAGGTATTCCCATCAGACCCTTTATGCACGGCAGATTCATAAACAAAATGTAGAACTGCAGTTAAGTCACTAAGTTTGGGGAATTTTTTAGTACAGCAAGAGTTAGCCAAATGCGGACTTAGCAAACCCCTCATACCAGCAATTAAATTGTTTCTTTTTTTTTTCCTCTTTTAATTTTCATTTTTACAATTGTGGTGTACAATTCAGGGCTAGGTATACAAATATTCACTGTGCAGGCACCCTTATTGATGAATGTGATCCCTCCTTCCCCAGGCAGATATTGACTACTGTCAATCCCACCCTCCCCCCACACGTATGTTTATCGCAGCATTGTTCACAATAGCAAGAAGATGGAACCAACCATGCTGCCCATCAGAAGGGGACTGGATTAAAAAATGTGGTACACATACACAATGGAATATTACACAGCCATAAAGAAGAACAAAATCATGAACTTTGCAGCAACCTGGATGAAATTAGAGTTTATAATACTGAGTGATCTCTCACAGAAACAAAAAGCTGGGTATCACATGTTCTCATTCATAAGTGAACCTTGAACAACTATCGTATTACTATAAGAAAAGGTTTAAATTGTTTATTATTCTTAACTCTTCTGATCTGATCCTGGGACTTGTCTATAAAGTTAGTTAGTAAAATCTGATTTTTTTCTTATTATTATTGCTGTTACTATTGCTATTGTTATTATTTGAGTTGGGATCTCACTTTGTCACCCAGGCAGGAGTGCAGAGGCACAATCACTGCTCACCATAGCTTTAACCTCCTGGGCTCAGGTGATCCTTCCACCTCAGTCTCCCAAGAATTTGAGACTACAGGTGGGTGCCACTATGCCTGGCATATATATATATATATATATATATATTTGTAGATGCAAGGTCTTACTATGTTGCCCAGACTGATTTCAAACTCCTGGGCTCAAGCAGTCCCCTAAGCTTGACTTCCCAAAATGCTGGTACTACAGGCATACACCACCATGCCTGGCTACGTTTTTGATGTTTTGCAGAGACGAGTGCTCACTGTGTTGCCCAGGCTGGTCTCGAACTTCTGGGCTCAAGCAATCCTCTTGTCTTGGCCTCCTGAAGTGCTGGGGTTGCAAGTGTAAGCCATCACACCCAGCCTAATATTTCTATTATAATGGAAAGAACAGAAATGCCACTCACTGAGTATTTTATACCAAGCACAGCATTAAGCTTAGCACTATCTTGCTTAATCCTTTGATGAGCCCACGAGAAACACCGTATGTTTAAACCAACTTGATGGATGAGAAAACTGACTCTCTGAAAGTTAAAATGACTTGGGCATATGTTACCGTCAGTCTCCCAGCCCTGGGTTCAGAGGGATGATGTGGGCGGTGGGATATTTCCTTCCTTCTTCATTGCTTTCCCTTATTTTTTATTTTCTTTCCTTACTCTGCTTCTACATGGAAGGGAGTATTTGCTAACACAGAGGAGAGACAGAAATTATCTTAGCAAAATTGCATGTCAAAGTTCTTCAGTATGGGGTGGGTGCAGGACAGATCACATAATTTATGAGATGGTGCAAAACGAACATTCAAGGTCCCTGTTCACAAAGCAGGAAAAAACGGTCATTCAATGTACAAAAATATAAAACTGTTTCCTTTCTCCCGTGGTCTTTCTCTCAACTCCTTATGGGATTTTAAGTAGACGCATTCAAACTAAAGAAAGTGGAAAATGTTGAGTTTTTAGATGATGTTTGTAGTTTATTTCTCAATTGCACAATGCCAGCTTTAAATGCAGACACCAGAGCATCTGCATCGAACTCCCATGCAGAATCACCTTGTTGTACAACCTGAGCTCCGTGGCTATTTTCCAGAGAGTGCCTCCTGCTGTCCAGGGAGACAAACATAAACCAGACTCAGGAAGGCTGGACTGAGGAAGAGAGGGCCCCCAGGCACAGAGCCAGTGCAACGGTGAGCTGCTGGACAGAGGTATACTCACAGGGGTGTGTATACCCGCTCAGGCACCTAGGGACTCTGCCCTGCCGTGCCGGGGGAGCACCTGCTCATTCGGGTCTGATGGCTGCCAGGGTTTCCCTCCTGTTATTCCCCTTCCCTGTGAGCCCATCGCCCCAGCCGGTGATGGATGGGTAACCTCTGAGGGTCTTGCAACTTCTGCACCAGGACGTGCTCAAATCCCGGGTGAGTGGTGAGGGAGAGGCTTGTCACTACTGAATGGCGATCTCAGACCAGCTTCCCGCTGAGCGCACCATGGTGCTCCCAGCACAGGGTGGGGGTCACCATAATCCACTCGGATATGCAGCAGCGTACACTACACGCTTCAACCTTGACGCTCCATGCTGAGGCTCCACTGTGGGTGGAGAGCGTCATGGCTGCTGGGCGGGCAGGGAGGGGGTAGGGGAGGTGTCAGGGAGAGGATGGTGGAGGACCCACCCCAGGAAAGGGGGGAGAAGGTAGGATAGAGCATAAGCCTAGGATCCAAGTCCCGTGCTCCTTCCTTTGACCCACTGGACTTCTCTTTCATAGACCATTCACTTCAGCACAGACCATAGGACATGAACTTCATGCACAGGCCTTCCCAGCGCAGGACCCTGTGCAAATGCACTGGTAACACGCCCTTGAAACTGGACTTGCGTGGGTGGACAGTATCAGCAAGAGAAAGTTGTATTTGTGCCATCCTCTGGATTCTCTGTCTCTCTCTCTCTCTCTTTTCTTTTTAGAGACAGACTCTTGCTCTGTCACCCATGTTGGTTGGTATGCAGTGGTGCCATCATAGCTCACTGAAGCCTCGAACTCCTGGGCCTAAGTGATCCTCTTGCCTCAGCGTCCTGAATATCTAAGACTACAACTCTGCACCATTGTGCCTAGCTAATTTTTTATTATTGTAGAGATGAGGTCTCGCTATGTTGCCTAGGCTGGTCTAGAATTCCTGGCCTCAAGCAACCCGTGTTGGCCTCCCAAAGTGTTGAGCCAATGCACCTGGCCCTGAATTCTCAATCTTAATATTCATCTCCTTGTTACATTTTCCCTCTGGGCCACTCATGATGACTTAGAAATAAGGATGTAATGAAAGGGTTGCTTCTATAAAGTACAAGACATATTAACGCAGATGTTTATTATACCACTAATACGGACAAATACCACTTATTGAGCACTTACTATTTGCCAGGCATTGTTCCAAAGATTTATGCAATGATGCTATGTGGTGAGTATTATTATGAGCCTATTTTCTGATGTGGACACCAAGGTACAGAGAGGCTAAACGAACTTGACTCCCAGGTCTGGCAGCTGATAAGTCGTGGAACTGCTGTCATGACCTCGAGCAGTCTGGCTTGGGAGTGCACACTCCCTTACTGGGCCTCTCTATGCATTTGTCAAATGACTGAATGACAGTCTTCTTCAGGACTGGGATCAGAAATATCATGGGAAGTGGAGAAATGCAGAATTCACTGTCAGCGCTAGCTGAGTTATTAATGGAGTAAGGAGACTGGGCAGGGTTCTCCGTCCTGGGATTCCGGGAGATGGTGGGACAATCAGGGGGTTGACGAGCTGAACATCCTGATTCCCATTGTTCCAGAAGAGAATGTGTGACGGAAAAGGACAGCATCACCGGTCCCTAGAACAGCACGAGGGCCACAAATAGCAGAGGGAGGGGAAGGAAAACAGGGGAGATATCTTTAGGCTCTGGAGGTTAATGCTGACGCTGAAGCCTCTGAGGCAGTATTGAGTGGAGGACACAGATGCCTCCTTGCATGGGCAGCTGGGCCTGCCCTGCCAGGATATCTGGGCACCTGGGCGGGGAGACAACAGCAGCTGGTGTGACCGAAGGATGACACCAGCTCCCCTCCGCCCTGATTCTGCAGATGCTTGGGTTAATCCTTTTTCAACACACATTCCCACATGGCTGCCTCCAGAGCAACCAGTTATTCTCCTACAGGGATGAAGGTGACCATGCACTCTCACCATGGCTGGGCATCCACCCTGTGTCCAGACCTGGACTCAGCAGAAATGAGCTCTTGGAGAGCCTTTCAAACAACAAACTGAAACAGATTCTACCATTCCCATTTTACAGATAAGGAAAACGAAGCTTTCAAGCCCCATGGCTAATATAAAGCAAAGACTTGACTTGAACCTGGATCTTGTCCTGACTTCAAAGCTCATGCCCATCGCACTTACACCATGCTCCTTCCCAGAGCAGAGTCAGGAGCTGATTAGGAGCGTGTCCTTTGGGACCATCCTGGCTGGGGCCTACTTTGGGCTAGAGTGACTGTATGATCTCCCAGCTTGCCTGGGACTGAGGGGTTTTAGCTTTCAGTACTAAAACTGGGGCAGTCCTGAGCAGCTGGGAACACCAGGTCACCCACCTTTGGCTCTGCCACTACCTAGCTGACTTGGGCAAACTGATTAATTTCTTTTCGCCTCAGTTTCCTCATCTGTAAAATAGAGAAAATGGCCATGATTGGAGTATGTAAAGCATTTTGAAACAGTGCCTGGCTTACAGTAAGGCTATGGGCTCACTAGTGTCATTGATTTTTTTCATCGTTGTGGTAGTTACCAATGCCAAAAAGCAGAAGCCATTTGCTGCTCAGTCTTTGCAGATAGGCAGATCCATTGCACCCTTGCTCCACCTTGGGCTGGCTGTGTATCCTTGATCAGTGTTGCCCAGTAGCTTGGTTCTGCCGTCGAATGGGCTTATGGTCCTGGCAAGATGATACCGATAAAGCCCTGGGCACTGTGCTTGGCACTGCAAGGTCTCCATGCACCGTGGTAGCGCTGAGCCTTACCAGTTGCCTTCCTGTGAAAGCTCTCCCCTTCCACCCTCCCCTTCCAGCTCTTTCTTTGCCTGATCAAACTTTGAGGTCTCCACATGACATCGTGACATCCTCAAGGGAAACTGGCAAGTCAGTTCAAGTCTTGAGTTGCATTTGTTTCTCCCTAGGAGGGAAAATTTTGAGGGTCCTACCTCAGCTGCTTCAGCCTGCGCGCTGCCCCGTGATCCTTTGCCAGGAGCAGGGCTGTATCTGGCTAGGTTTGCCCTGCTCTTGGAGGAGTCGAGGCCCAAGTGCTTCCTGGCTAAGGGGACAGCTGGCTATTTGAAAAAGGGATTAGAATGCTAGCTTCTGGGAGAAGCCAGACCCACAGGCGGAGATTATGTGAATTCCCTATTTCTGGCCAAATGAACATAGATACTCCATGACTCGGGTCTGAGTCTCTTTGAGGTCATGGCTCTCACAGGGAGTGGTCAAAATTTTCATTCATTCATTCATTCATTCTATTCACTATTACCCACTGTGTGCCCGGCCCTGCGTGGACTCTGGAAATGAGGCAGGAAATGCCACTTAGGACTCACGATAATGGGAGTGTCTATTTTCCCAATAAGAGATTACACTTTTAAAAGTAACTCAAATTTCTCAGCTTATAAGGATATGGAGATGAAATAATAAAATGTCTCATTGTCATGTGTGATGTAGTAATTTAGTTACAGAAACAATATTTTAAATCACTTACTATGTAAAACAATACATTTATTTCTAGTCCTTTCAGAAATCGCCACACTGTCTTCCAAAGAGGTTGCGCTAGTTTGCATTCTCACCAGTAGTGTATGACCCAGCAATTCCCCTATTGGGAATATACCCAGAGGAACTCAAATCATTCTACAAAAAAGATACCCGTACACATAGGTTTGTTGCAGCTCTATTCACAATAGCAAAAACATGAAACCAACTATGTTGCTCATCGAAGTGGACTGGATTTAAAAAATGTGGTACATATACACAATGGAATATTATACCCCTGCCCATCACCTTTCAAAAAAACTCTGGGCTAGCCCCAGTGGCTCATGCCTGTGATCCCAGCACTTTGGAAGGCTGAGGCAGGAGGATGGATTGACCCAAAGAGTTTAAGACCAGCCTGGGCAGCATAGTGAGACCTCGTCTCTACAAAAATCTTTAAAGGATTAGCCAGGCATGGCCACATGCACCTGTATTTCCAGCTACTCTGGAGGCTGAGGTGGAAGGATCACCTGAGCCCCGGAGATGGAGGCTGCAATGAGCCATGACCGTGCCACTGTACTCCAGTCTGGGGTGGCAGAGTGAGCCCTCAACTCAAAACAAACATAAAAACAAAACTCTTTCCATGCATCTTCACCACCTGTGTCTTGTTCAACACTGGGGCCACATTCTCAGGCCTCACCTGGTAGACATGAACGACTCACCTTTATGTCCCTCTGTGTTGTTTGGGACACAACCCTTTTGCTCATCTCTGCCTTACACCATCATGAGAAACTTTATTCTAAGCTACACGAGACTACCCTTGTATTCAATTTACGTTATGATAGGTTTTGCTCATTTGTCCTATTGATTTCTTTGACTATGTCTGATCTACAAAGGTTGATAAACAACAATTGCTAACACTTGCCATTGCTAGATCATATTCTTGTGAATATCTACTAGACCTATGTGAATATTTTTGTCCCCTCTTTCTTTTTAGGTTAATTCCATCAAGTGACTTGTAAGTTTCCACAACTGACATTGACTTAGGTCATTTCAGACTGAAATGCTGTCTGAAATAAGGTAATTGTGAGGCTTTACCTCTGCACATGTCATGTGTAATATAAAATCTTTTTAAGTCCTGAGGGGTGCAGATTACAGCAACAAGTGCTATGGTAAGGCTTAACAGATTGGCTGGTCAGACAGGTTTCAATATCCTCATTGTCATCATCAGTATTATCATTAGCAGTTGTCCTAGCAACAGTCAACTCAACAAAGTAAAAGCAGCAATGAAGACAGGGCTGTCTCCCTTGTGCTACCAGGATGCCATATCTTAGGAAGGAGAGAAAAGTCAGGTAGAATCCCTTCCCAAAGTTCAGGTTTGCCCTGGAAAGGCCACTTGAAAAGTTTCAAAACTCCAAAGAATTCTGCCTGGGTTTGTAGGCAACTGGGGCTCTCTCCCCGCCCTCCCAGGTGTCCAGCATAGACTGGAATGTTCTGAGGGCTAAGGGGTATGGGACCTGTGTCCAGAAGAAGCCAATTCAGAGGAACCTGTCCCACTTAGAGGCTATGGCGGGGCAGGCCCTGTGCTAAACTCATTGCATGGGAAGTTTCATTTCCTTCCCCAGTGACTCAGGAAAGGTGATATGTCCCCTTGTTTAACCTGCAGAGAACAGACTCAGTGTGGCGAGGACTTAGTCCCAATGTCACACAGCTTCCTAAAGTCTCCTTCAATCCTTCTGGGCATCTCCAGATCTTTCTCCTGCCCTTGTTAGTCTCAAACACAACGCTGTTCTCTCTAGAGCAGGAATCCCATTTGGCCATTATGTGCTTCAAAACCAATCAAAACGAACCAAGCCCTTATCTAGTGCATGTCTCCCTCATCAGATTGAGCTCTGCCGGGGAAGGGGTCTTTGTCTGCTTGGCTCACTGAGTGCCTGCTGTCTTGCACAATGCCTGGCACATAGTTGATAATAAGCAGCCACTGATGGTATGAAGTAAATATCAGATGTGCATGTCTAATACAGGGCACAATCCAATGGTGGCATCTCAGACGGGACAATGTTCCTACAGTGATGAGACTGGGTCCCCGAAGTGCTAGCCTGTATGAGAGAATGAGAATAGTTTCCTGATGCCGCCACTGCTGTCAAAATAATAATGATGATAATGACAAAATAATAATAATATTCCAGTTCTCAGGGAGAAAACCCTCCAGCTCCCTGACAGCCACGCTGAGGCTAAGACAGACAAATGTCTCGTTTGTCTCTTATTCTCAGTGAGTTGACCTTCTCTTCATTCTCAAGTAACAGGTCTTAATTTGAGAGGCTTTTGAATGGCCGCTGGGGTTTCTATGTGGAAGAAAAGACCAGAGCTTCACATTTCTTCTGCTTTGCTCCTGGTTCAGCATTTTGGTTAAACATCAGAGGAAACACCAGGGAGGCCTGTGGGGAGGAACGTGTCATCTCAAGTAAATATAAGAGACCAGAGAGAAAATAACCAGAGTGTCAGGCACAGAACTTGGGACCATTATCTCCAAGCCTCCTAATTATTCTGTAGGTGCACAATTTGACCCAGTTTTTAATATACAAAGAAATAAACACTCAGAGATGTTGAGTGACTCACCCAGCATCACACAGCCAGCTAGGGCACATCAAGGCTCTGAGGTGAACTCTGACACCTGTTCTCTCTTGGAAACATGGTCTCTACCTGAGCCCAGTCTGTGGCGGAAAGGCTGAGTGCTTTCTGCCAGCTGCAGAAAGACAGGAAGTGGGAAATTGATCGGAAATCAGCCAGGGTTCCCCTTTGCCTCCTTCCACGGAACAAGAGGCTGAGGATGGAGTGACTGATGGGGCTAAGGGGTGGCCCTACCAGCCAACAGGATCAAAATGAGCACTGTAGTGTCTGACAGAATGGAGTGAAACCCTTTGAACCAGAAATTGCATGCATAGAATTTATCCAGCAGAAATACACATGAGGGCAAGTTATATGTATAGCATACTCAGGAAGCATGGTATGTTAGAGCCCAAACTGGACACAACCTAAGTGACCAGAAAAACGTGAGAATGAAACCCCTCAGAGCAGGGGAGTGGAGTCTCTGAATATGTGGGTCCAGAACGAGCTCAAATCTGGCTCTATCACTTTCTAGCTGTGTGACTTGGACATGATGTGTAATATGACCTCTTTCGTAAAGAACTACAGATGAGAGATAATAAGCTCTGTTTATCGTATCGTTTCTGAAAGGATACTGTAGTTGTATTGCACTCACCTAAATTTCATGTCCACCAAAACCTCAACATGTGATCTTATTTGGAAATGGGATCTTTGTAAATGTACATAGTTAAGTATCTTGCCATGAAATCATGCTGAATTTAGGCCCTAGATCCACTGACCAGGGGTTTTATAAAAGAAAGGAAAGGACGTTTGGACACAAATTAAGAGGATGATGTGAAGACAGAGGCAGAGCTTGAAGTCATTGTGGCTTGCCATCTTGGCTTGTAGAGCTTGACATCTGCAAGCCAAGGAATGCCAAGGATTGCTGGCCCTCCAGAAGCTGGGAGAGAGACCCGGACAGATTCTCCCTCAGAGCTTCCAGAAGGAACCATTGCTGTCATCCCTACCATCCCTTGATTTTGGACTTCTGGTCCCCAGAACTGTGAGGGAATAAATATCTGTTGTTTTAAGTCACCCAGTTAGTGGTGTTTGGTTACGGCAGCCCCAGGAAATGAATACAGATGCTAAAACAAATGAACACGTCCCGCACTAGGGTGTGGCTCTGTAGATTTCTAGTTTTTAGTGTTTCTGATTGTTGGGGTGTTTAAAGAGCATGAAACTGTAATATTTTTATGATCACACATAAAGCTTGATCAGGAACTTGGTTCCATTCAGGCCCACAGAAGCGGGAGGGGAGAAAGGTGGGAAGAAAAGGGGAAAGGGGAGAGGGAGAAGGAGAGAGAGAGAGAGAGAGAGGAGAGATGGGGGGGAGGAAGAGAGAGAGAGGGAGGGAGAGAGAGAGAGAAAGGGGGAGGAAGAGAGAGAGAGAGAGAGACAGGAGATGGAGAGAGGGAGAAACAGAGAGAGAAGGAGAGAGAGTGTGCCCAAGTGCAGGTCTCCAGTCTGTCCTTCTTCTGGTCTGTGCTCTTCTGGTCAGAGAGATCCTAGCCCAGCTGCTGGCTCCCACCCACATAAAAGCCTCCCAAGGTCTTGCACCTTCACCATGAAACCCAGCCCTCAGCAGGCAGCTCCAGTTCATTCTTCCCTCAGCATGTCATGGCATGTTGAGGCTTCAAAGCCTTAGCCCAAGACACTCATGGGGAAGGCAAAGCCCTAGGGGAAATACAAAACAAAACAAAACAATTATTTTGAGAAAGTGAAAACCTACCGTTTTTATTGCAAGACTCCCAAATCTCACTTGCATACAATAAACTGTAGAAGTTTATTTGGGCTGGGTACAGTGGCTCACGGTAATCTCAGTGCTTTGGGAGGCAAGGGTGGGAAGACGGCTTGAGGCCAGGAGTTCAAGACCAGCCTAGACAACAAAGCAAGACCCCATCCCCATAAAAATAAAAATTAAGTGGGTGTGGTGATGCACACCTATAGTCCCAGCTACTTGGGAGGCTTAGATGAGAGAATCTCTTGAGCCCATTTCAAAGCTACAGTTAGCTATGACCACATCATTATACTCCAGACTGTGCAAAAGAGCCAGACCCTGCCTCTTAAAAAAAAAAAAGAAAAGAAAAAGATTTTTTTGCTGGTCAGTACTTGGATCTTGAAATGTAATCAATCTACATGGATGCAACTGGTTGAAATGTGAGCTGTGAGTCCATGACAGCCCATCAAAGTCTAATTTGACATTATTAGTAAAATGAGTCACATACACATAAATGAACTGGGATGAACACTTTTACTGTGTTCTCACTTTCCAGCTTAATTTGTTTCCAATTTCAACCCTTCCATTGGGACCTAGTAGGTACACTTATTGGTTAAATGTACACTGCCCAGCTCAGAGAGCCATGGAAGGTGCCAGCAGGATTCGTAACCTATGCTTGGTGGCCACAACAAAGGCTGCAGTCTAGTACTTCAACCTAGAGTTCACGATGATCTTTCTGTCCAGGCAATATAACCAAGGTCAACTATGAAATCAGCAAAGGAAACAGGAAGGGACAAACAGGGCAAAGAGGCAGTGTGACTGGGCCACCATGACCAAGGGTGGGCCGGCCCAAAATGTTTTCCATATTTCCTTGAACCAATGGTATATCTTCCTCCTGAGAAATCTTGCCAACGATTGCGCTTCATCACACCAACTAACATTTAAAGAATTCAAAGAAAAATAATTATCTTTTCTCCCTCTGTACTTGTAGGTGTTTGAATCACTTGTGTTTCCTCTTTTGCAATAGTTCTTGAAAGTCTGCACCTAAACCTTGTATGTCCACCTCTGGGAAGGCCTTGTTAGCCTTATCTGACTTTCAAAAGGTCAAGCTATAAGCTCCCTCCTTCCAAAGGGATAATGAACTACAGCCTTAAAGACTCCCAGCTCTATCGATATTTACTTACAATGCCAGGTGTGCTCACCTCTGTGGCGTTTCTCTTCCTAGTCACTCACCAGGAATGCCTGTCCTCTCCTGGGCAGGGGACAGAGGATGGAAAATTCATGGTACAAATAATAGACACAGTCATGACCATCTTAGTAAGTAGGTTTCATTGCCATAGTACATTTCAGAGATGAGGCTCAGAGAGGTGAATTCAGAGAGGTGAAGTCCCTGGACCCAGACACACAACCAGAAAGTGGCAGAACCAAGATGGGCCTCCACATGAATGCTAAGCTGCTTCAACTTTTTTCCCAATTTGTGTGCAAATTCTAAACATTCTGAGTTCTCCATAAATATTTATTGAGGATCCAACACTCCTACATAGAAGAGATTTGAGAGAAGAGAAAGTGAGATGATACGGCCGGGCGCGGTGGCTCAAGCCTGTAATCTCAGCAGTTTGGGAGGCCAAGGCGAGAGGATCGCCTGAGCCCAGGGGTTTGTGACCAGCCTGGGCAACTTGGTGGGACCTCACCCCTACAATATATCAAAAAATTAGCAGGGTGTGGTAGTGCGTGCCTGTAGTTCCAGCTACTTAGAAAGCTGAGGCAGAAGGATTGCCTGAGCCCAACGGGTTGATGCTGGGGTAGTCGTCAGTGTGCCACTGCACTCCAACCTGGGCTACAGAGTGAGACGCTGACGCAAAAAAAAAAAAAAGAAAAAAGAAAATGAGATAATATTTATTGTACAACTGATGCCGTGTGGGCTACTTATATCTCTCAATTTCTCCTCTCAATAAACCAAGGAGGTATTACTGTCCTTATTGAACAAGTGGAGAAAGTGAAGTTCAGAGAGGTAAAGCAACTTGCCTAAGGCCACACAGTACAAATGCAGCAGAGCTGGGAGGCAGGTGCTGTGTGCTTAACCACTGGTCCTGTGTGCTTCTCCCACTGCGAGAATCTCCTTGTTTCTGTAGTGTGAACGAAAGCCCGGGAAACATGCTCTACCTTCGGCCATCTCAGAAGTGGGAGGAGCCAGAGGAAATAGAGAGTCTCTTTGTTCTATCTCAAAGGCAAATAATGTGGAGTTCCCAAATTCAAGCCAATAAAGGCCAATTTGTTATGGCTACTTCAGAGGAGGCACAGCGGCTTGTCTGGGTGGGAGGATGCAGTTGCGAGAACCCCTAGATTGGCTAGGGAGAAGCTCAATTACCATTCTCAGTGAATTCACAGTTTTGAAAGGCCATCAGGCACTGAGAGGAAACAAGCGAAAGAGCATTACAAATTCATTATAGAATCTAACTGCTTCCATTTGTGCATGTGGCGGAGGACTTGGTGAAGTGCATAATTCCTCTGTATAACTTTCCCTCTGGAAACCAGGTCCTGGCCAGGCCACACCTCGTGGGAGCAGAAAGGCAAATTACTTAAGACTGGGGATCTTGTTTGGGGAGGTGGTGGCTGTGTCATTGCGGGGGTGGTCATGATCTGTCTGCCCTTGACGGAAGGATGTCTTGCCTAGAATCCCTGGTGCCATGTTTTGCATCATTGAATCTTCCCTCGCTGTTAGGGCAGGGCCCCGGGCATCTTGATTCACAGAGTGACCAACAGCTATGATCAGACCAGCCATTGGTTGGTCTAAGTTAGGTAGCTGACTATCCCAATTCTTCTTTGGGCAAATCGGATTGGAGAAAATAAGAGATTAGGCCAGGAAAGCTGTGGGAGTTAGACTGAGAGACCTGGAAAGAGGTGTGAGATCAAAGTTCAAAAAACTCACTTTTTCTACAGGTCACTTGAGTAAAACTCTGGTTCCACCAATAGGATAAGAAATTGACTGCCATCTTTTTTAGTGTAAGAATCTCAACCCCATGCCCGTAGGAGCCAGGAAAATACTTCAAATGTCCCAAACAGGCTGGGCATGGAAGAAATTGGGAGAAATAAAGCCTGAAGAAATGAAAGCAATGTGCACTGGGTAGAGGGAGTCCTCACTGAGCTCTGGCCCACACTTGCCATGTGAGGATGTGAATCCAGATGCTGTAAATTTGGAATTCATGTAAACCTCCTCTAATATTTAAATGCTGATAACTTATTTTAAAAATATGGTGATGGCCAAACAAGCACATTTGCATGTCTTCTGCACATGGTGGTTCACTCTTTGCATTCTTTGGTATAGATTCTAGAATTTTCTCTACCCACTAAGTGGCATTCAACCCAAGATGTGTCTGTGAGCTGCTCACAGGTGTTTAGTTACTGAAGAAGCAAAGGTCATTGGTTATAAAACATTTCTCCCATTGTACAGTCTCTGAAACTAGTGTTATTATGATGATTTTTCCATTGAATTGTGTTTGATTCAGAACCTGTGGTTGAGAAATGTTACTCACAGGTAGGGAATAGGAATCTTATGGGACTTTAACAAAAATCAAACTAAATATCTTGCAGCTACTCAAAGACATAAAGCCCAACCTTGAACATTATATTTGACATCTTGGTGTGTAAAGTAACCTATTATAAATGGTTCTTTGAAAAACTGACCTGTTTTGCTTATTAAACGTTATTTTTTCTAGCAAATCGTAAGCTTGCCAGTATGTCTCTGAAAGCATCAAAACTAATTTCTTTCCAAATGTTTTATTTTTTACTAAATTTTAAAATAATTTCCCTTTTTTCCAGATCTTATTTAATTATATTTTACTGTCTTTCCTCCTTAGAGATTAAAATTTTCACATTGTATTTCATTTTCTTCCCAACATGCCTGGGTGATGAAGTATGGCCATAGGTCATACAGGTGGAGGAAATCTGCATTTGTTTTCAGAATAATTATTTAATCATTAGGGTGCATGTTCATCTTGCATCCTTCTCCTGAAAGTGGTTCAAAGCTGAGATTGGAGACCAGTTCTGAGACCTGGATTTGCACTTGCTTGTGAATGAAACTTACTCAGGTTCCTGTGTCTCATTTTTCAAAGTATAAAATGAGGATGATAATGCCTCCTGTGGTTATTGTGAAAGTGAAAAAAGAGAATGAATAAGAAGAAATGGAAATATCAGATTTGAGGTCAATATTGTAGCTGGGAAATTAAAAGCCTGATTTCTAGAAACTCAGGATAGAGTCAGTGTCTGCCTGATATTGAATCATATGCTTGGTGCAAGGAGAAAATTTAGCTCAGCATGGAGAGAGGAAAGCTTTCCATGGCTTTCATTCATTCAAGAATTATTTACAGGCTATCTTCTATGACCAGTCCTTTTGTGGATTCAGGGGATCCCAAGTGAATCATGGCATCCATGGTCCCTGCCCTCACAGAAATTACTGAAGGGCATAATCAGTGCTATAATGAAGAAAGTCAGAGAAGGCTTCCTGGAGAAGATGTTACCTAACCTGATATCTGAGAATGTGTTGGAGCTAGGTGAAATGTGTTGGCATTGGAGGAATTGGAAGAGCAGTCCAGGAGGTGGAACAGCAAGTGCAGTAGCTCAGAAACAAGAGAGTCTATGGAGATTTTATTAGTTATCCACGACTACATAACAAAATGCTACACTCCAAAATGTAATGGCTCAAAACAACAAACAAATATTGTGCTAGTATTCATAAGTCAGGGATCTGGTGTGGCTTTGCCTGAGGTTTGACTCTCAGTTGGAGGCATCCATTTCTGGACACTTGGGCCTCTTCATAGAACTATTAGCAACATGGCAGCTTGCTTTCACTGCAACTGAGAGAGAGGAAAAGGAAGGAAAATGAAAGAGAGAGAGAGAGAGAGAGAGAGAGAGAGAGAGAGAAGAAACTATGGGCTTCAGAGTCTTGCAAATGACATGCTTTTGCCATACTCTGTTCATTACAAGTGAGTCAGAGAGTCACTAGGTCTAGTCCACACTCAAGGGGAAGAGATTACACACCTTTGCGAATACTAGAGTCAGGATTATTGGGACCTTTTTTGAGTCTGCCTACCAGAGGCATGACCAAAGATGATGATCTCAGTCTACATAGAGTACACTGTGTGAAGGGGAGGGTAGTATGAGGTAAGACGGGAGAAGTGGGTGGGCACCAGACTGCGTAGGCTCATAGGCTGTTTTAAGAGTTTGAAGTTTGGTCCAACAGTAATAGAGAAACACTGAAGAGACTTAAGGAAAGCTGAGACACAGTCAGATTTGCACTTCAGAATGATCACTGTGGTTGCAACTTGGAAAATGGATTGAAGGGAGGCAGTAGCTCTTGCTAGAAGACTACTGCAGTCATCCAAACAAGCCAGATGACTGCCTAACGTGGGGAAGGTGTGGAGAAGTTTAAAGAAAGTGGAAGAATTCAGGGATCCTCAGGAAGTCAAATAAGCAGGACTGAATGAATAGATGTGGGAAGGGTAAATGAGGGAGAAGAATAGGTCAAGGATGATTCCTACAGTTGTGACTTGGGTGGTTGGATACATGATGATAATATTCCCTGAAGTGGGGGCCAATAGGGAAGTGTGAGTCTGGGCAAGAAGATGATGGCATTGACTTTGAACACGCTACATTCAAAGGGTCTGTGTGGCCCATCCGAGTGGAGGTGGCCAGTGGGCAGTTGGCTCCTTGGTCTTTAGAGCAGCAGGGAGATCTGGGTTGGATAAAGACTTGAGAATCACCAGCATCTGGTACCTAATTGAAGCCAGGGGACTGGATGAGGTCTCTTCAAGAAGAAGACGTGTTCGCCTCAAAGAGGATAGGCCAGAGTAGATACAGGACACCGGAACAAGAACATGTGGGACATGGTGCCAAGATGCTATGTGGATCTGCTGTCTTACCACCTACTGGAAGAGGAGGATTCAACCCCATGATTCTCAGACATTTTCTTGCCTTTGTAGTTTGCTGCGGTGCTTTGTTTTCTGAATGATGCCACTGATTATTTGCAGATGGTGAGTAGAGCAAGAATTCTATTTCTCTTGGTCCTACTTTCATTTCTGTTCTCAGAACCTGTGGCTAGGAGTCAGGGGGTTGGAAAGGAATGGAGTGGGTTGGGAGGACCAGTTTCTTTATCATTGCAGGCTAGTGTTTACTCAATACCCAACTCTTTAGGGTTATTGCGTGCCCTTTCACCCTGAGTCTTGAAAGAGTTTGAGGAGACAGTGTATAGAGACCATTGTTGCCAACTTAAACTTCAAAGATAGTAGAGCATATGGTTAAAAGCAAGGATCATGGAGTCCCACTGTGCAGGTTCAAATCCCAACTTTGCCATTTATCAGCTAAGTGACCTGGGAAAAATTATTTATTATCTTTATGACCCAATTTCTTTATCTATAAAAAAAGAGCCAACAATAATTGTCTTATAGGGTTGTTGTAAGTGAAGGAAAGACTTGGAATGGTGCCTGGCACATAAAAGGGCTGTATAAGAGTTTGTTAAATAAAAAACATATCAAGTGCAGTAATGGACAACTTTTGGAGTAACTGCCCAGCCTATAAGCCTTTATTTCTGAGAAGGTGCCTCCATCCACAGGGATGGCCCTTAGCAGCCATGCTGGTGTCATGTGATCATCCCTGGCTGCAGCTGATTGGATCATGCATCAGCTCTAGAACCGCGTTGGGCCAATCAGATTCTTTCTCACAGAACAATCCATCATTAGCCAGACTCTGTTGGTGGCTGAATGGGATGGAATGCTGATTTCTGTTATTCCAAGGGGAGCTAGGGGACAGGGGAGGGGGTGAGTAGAGAAAACCTGTGGGCTGTGGAGAGAGAAAGCGAAGCAGGTGGTCACAGAGAGAGAAGCTTGGAAAGAGGTTGTATGGGCTCATGGCATCTTTCTTGCTCCTCCTAGACCTAAGTTGCCATCTCTGCATGGGCTTCTGTCAGACAGACCTGTCTCCTCGCCTGACTCCCCTTTAGAGTTTAAGTTAGCTTGGAAGATCTTGGCTAACTGCTACATAAAATAGTTTCTGTAAGGCACTTAAAATCACTGATCCCAGAATTCAGCCAGGAAGGACCCTGTCTGGAGTCTCTTCCTTTTGGCACTTCTCATCTCCTGTTGCCCTTCTCCACTTTGCTCTGTGTCCCAGGCCTGCCGTTTGTTGACTATACACAGTCATCTTCTGGGGTCCAGTTGAGTTCAGCCAATGGGAATAAGGAGGGAAGACAGTGAGGGTGGAGTATTTAGTTCCCAGCGCCCTTCCTGAAGAAGCTCTCAGGCTGACCGCGCTTCTCAAACAGAGGCACGCTGCTCAACATGACTCTCTCCTCTGCGTTATGGAAAACTCCCTTCCTTTGTCCCTTTGGACCCAGTGATGGCAACAACTCAGTTACCACTTGCCCCAGGTTTCTGTACTATGTTTTGAACTTTTGTTACACTGCTGTGCATTAAATGCAATACTTTCAAAAATAAATCCTTCTAGAATGATCCTAATATGAGTCAGCTTTTCTGTTGACACTGATAAATTCTCTCTTAAAATGGGTAAACTGAGGCCCAGAGTGTTTACTTGCAGGGTATCCTTTCCTTGCACAGAAGTGTGGGACCCTAAGAATGACCATGAAAGCTGAAGTCATGCGAAACAATCTTAAACAGTAGGAAAATGTATTATTTGTCCTGTGACCTTTAAAATGTTCTTTGCCAAAATATTAAAAATCCTTTTACCATTGAATATAAATGCATACAAAAATGCAAAAAAAATTAAAACTATTATTTTGCATGCTGTACTCTACAACATTAGAAATATTGAAAAACAAATTATTTTATTTCTTGATTGAAATCTTATCAAGTGGGTTAAACAAAGGTTGCCTTTGCTCAGTCCATAACAAGAGTTAGCCTCTTTTCAATGCCTTGATGAGTCAGACTTCTTTCTAAGTTTGAATCAGCTTCAAACATTTTATTTGTGCTTGCGATGTACCATGCTGTTCTGATTCCTGTAACCTTGTAGTATAGTTTGAAATCAGGTAATAGGGGACCTCTGGCTTTGTTATTTTTACCTAGTATTGCTGTGGCTAATTGGAGTCTTTTTGGGTCCATATGAATTTTAGAATAGTTTTCAACCCAGAAATCCCATTACTGGGTGTCTGCCCAAAGGAAAAAAAAATCATTCTACCTACAAAATACCTGCACTCACATGCCTGTCACAGCACTATTCACAATAGCAATGGCATGGAAACAACTTAGGTGGATTGGTTAAAGAAAACACAGTACATACACCTTGGAATACTATGCAGTCATAAAAAGGACAAAATCACGTCCTTTGTAGCAATATGAAAGCAGCTGGAAGCCATTTTCTTAAGTGAATTAATGCAGAAACGAAATCAAATACTGCATGCTCTCACTTTTGTGGGAGCTGAACATTGGGTACACTTGGACATAAAGATGGAAACAATAGACCACAGGGACTCTAAAAGGAGGGGGAAAGGGGTTGAAAAACGACCTTTTGGGTACTCTATTCACTGTTTTGGTGACAGGTTCAACAGAAGCCCAGATCTCGCTGTCATGCAATACACCCAAGTAAGAAACCTACACATGCACCCCTGAATCTAAAATTAAAAAAAAGAAAAGGTATGAAAAAATTCTCAACCTCACTAGTTGTCAAAGAAATACAAATTAAACCCACACTGAGATATCACCTAACTCCAGTCAGGATGGCCATCATCAATAACTCAAAAAACAACAGGTGCTGGAGAGGATGCTGGGAAAAGGGAACACTTTTACACTGGTGGTGGGAGTGTAAACTAGTACAACTACTGTGGAAAACAGTATGGCAATTCCTAAAAGACCTAAAAATCAGCCTCCCATATGACCCCACAATCCCCCTACTGGGAATATACCCGGAGGAATTCAAATCACTTTATGGAAAGGATACCTAGCTGGGCTCGGTGGCTCAGCCTGCAATCCCGCACCTTGGGAGGCTGAGGTGAGTGAATTGCCTGAGCCCGTGGGTTCGAGACCCGCCTGGGCAACTTGGTGAGACCTCATCTCTACAATATATCAAAAAATCAGCTGGGCGTGGTAGCGCGTGCCTGTAATTCCGCCTGTATTCCGGAAGGCTGAGGCGGAAGGATCGCCGGAGCCCAGCAGGTCGAGGCTGCAGTGGCCGGGAGCGGCCACTGCACTCCAGTCTGGGCGACAGAGTGAGACTCCAACTCAAAAAAAAGAAATAAAAAAAAAAGAAAAAGATACTTGTACACGCATGTTTATTGCAGCATTATTCACAATGGCAAAAACATGGAACCCACCATACTGCCCATCAAAAGAGGACTGGATTTAAAAAATGTAGAAGATCTACACAATGCACGATGAACTATTATGCAGCCATAAAGAAGGACAAAACTATAAACTTCACAGCAACTTGGATGCATTTAGAGGCTATAATACTGAGTGACCTATCACAGAAACAAAGAACCAAGTATCACATATTCTCATTCATGAGTGGACCATAAGCAACTATTGTAATACTATAAGAAAGGGATTGGCAGTAGTGGGAAACTGCTGGGGGGAGGCACACCTCATTAACAAGGATACCTGCATAATGAACATTTGTATGTCCAACCCTGAAGTGTACCCCACATCTTTAAAATTAAAAATGTGATAAATAAATGAAAATTTTAAAAAGAAACGAAGAAAGGAAAGGAAGGTAATAGGTGAAACAAGACAAGATTGGGCATGTTTTAGTAAGCTGTCTAATGGGTGCTTAAGTCTATTATACTCACTATTCTGTCTACTTTTTGTATATGATTGAAAGCTTTTATAATAAAAGGTTTAAAAAGTAAAAAATATTAAAATAAAAGTCATTAGCATTAAGATGTTGTAATTAGTGAATTCTACGCATTTTGGAACTATGCTTATGGAACTGTGCATATTGAAACCACGTGGAGACTTCCTATGTTGTAATTGACTGCTTATATCTGTTATTCTAGTAATCTCCTTGAAGACAGGGACTACATCCTTTTTGGGTTGTGTATTTCCAGCATCCAGCCTAGAAGGTAGTTCAGAGCTGGTACCTAAGAAACATTCATCAGAATCTAGTATGTTATAACAGATGTGTGGAGATGTGATTCTGGGCTTTCACTAACCTGTGTGCTATTTAGGGCTGATCCCTTTGGTCTTGGGTCTTAGTTTTCCTGTCTGGCAAGTGGGTGGAAATAGTTAGATTAGATTTGAATTTCCCCCAACATATTTCTCAAAAGACAGTTGTCTTGAAAGAGTGAAAGAAGCAGGGCTCAGTGGCTCAGCCTGTAATCCCGTACTTTGGGAGGCCGAGGTGAGTGGATTGCCTGAGCCCGTGGGTTCGAGACCCGCCTGGGCAACTTGGCGAGACCTCATCTCTACAATAAATCAAAAATTAGCCGGGTGTGGTAGCACGTGCCTGTAGTTCCAGCTACTTGGAAGGCTGAGCTGGAAGGATCGCCGGAGCCCAGCAGGGAGCAGCCACTGCACTCCAGTCTGAGTGACAGAGTGAGACTCCAACTCAAAAAAAAAAAAAAAAAAAGAAAGAAAGAGTGAAAGAGACATCTCAGGAAAAGATTCTGTGCTCAAGTTGGCCTGGAAAATATTGCCTGTCCAATCCCCCTTTAGGAATTCACCATGTGCTTTAGACACTGAAGCCTCTGAAAAGTCCCACAAGAAAGAAACATGCTTCCTTTAATTTAAGGCAGAATTTCTCATGTCCCTGTTTCCCATCTTTATATGCCATGCGGCTGGCATTCTCTAACACCCATTTTGAAGCTCTCTAGTGTTTCTCAATTTGAGTGTTTCACGGGGTACCACTGTAGGGGTACCACTACTATGTAGGGGTACCACTACTATGCCCCAATCTGACCTTGGGCAGAAACACATCACAGTGCAAGTTGGCTGGAGGAGAATCACTGCCACGTCTCTTTGAGAAAGAGCACATGCAGATGGGCACACAGTAGCCGATGAGGCACAGTCTCCTCTCAGCACTTCTGTGCCTTCCTGGACCTGAAGCCCTGCTCTCTGCACGAGGATCGCCACACGTGGGGCGCACATGTATGGGCTGTTTTACTTCTTCCCAAGCCGACATTACTTTCCAATTTAAAACATGTACTTCTACCCTTCCATGCTTCCATCATGGACTGCAGATGACACCTCTCCTTGTCTCTGACACAACTGAGAGTTTTGGAGGCGGATAGTAAAAAGGAAAACCTAGGTGTGTTACTTTTATTGATGTTCCCCGAGTGGGTTGAGGCTTTTGGGAGATAGATAGATCTATCAGGATCCGTTTTCAATAGATAGATCTGTCCTGGAAGGTGACTTTACTTGAAAGATGCGTAGATGTTCTTATGCCATCCCTGAAATACAGATTTATCCTCCTTTAAGGTGGAGAATGGATTGGGGAGGTGGTCAGGAATAGAGTGGTCAAAGATGGAATTGGAATAAAAGATCAGAGTTAAAGAGTGGGCTGACAGTTCGAGACCAGCCCGGGCAACATAGCATGATCTCATCTCTACAAAAAATTAAAAAATTAGCCAGTCATGGTGGTGCATGTCTGTAGTTCCAACTACTCAGGAAGCTTAGATGGAAGGATCGTCTGAGCCCAAAAAGTCGCGACCCTGGTGAGCCATGATCATGCTACTGCACTGCACTCCAGCTTGGGGGACAGAGTGATACCTGACTCAAAAAAAAAAAAAAAAGTTGTGAGCAAAAAACAGGGGTTAAGTTGAATTATTCTGGCGACCTTTGCTTGTTGACTGCTTGTCATCTTACCCTGCTCCCTAGGAAAGGAACTCAATGTGTCTGTGGCGGTTACAACCTGCCTGGAGAAATGTAGGTCAGTGTGTGTAATGACTTTTCTACCATCCATATGGGTCTCATGTGTGTGCATAGAATGTTCCACATTTTGGCTGCATTTTCTCCGTATGTGTGTGTGCGTGTGTGCGAATTCACACATTTGGTCTGTAGTTCTTTGATCCTTAAACTTACGTTCGAGCTCTTATGATACACATAGTTCCGTGATCAATTTTTACCAGACTTTTTCAACATGCTCCATTGTCAGAAGGACACACGTGGTCCAAGTCACAGGATCTTCTCAAAGATACGTAGCCAGAAATAAAAGTCAGCGTGGACATGATGTTCAGTCCTAGAAGTCACCTTCACCAAGACGGTGGCTTTGAAAGTCAAGTGGGTGGGAGGGGAAAGATTTACTAAGAGAAGGCTGGGACCTTGATCTCAGGAAGAAGCAGAAGTTATTAAGGAAATGGGTCAATGGCAGGGCCCAGAAAGGCAGTGTAAATGAAACAGCCTGAGAAATAGATGAATCATCAGAGGATCAACTTACAGCTAGATGAATAGGTCAACGAGTCTTTGGTAAAATGCAGATTTCCAGGGCCTGTGCTCAACCTCCTGATCACAGTCTTCAGGACTGGACCTGGGAGTTTGTAATTAAAGTACCCACCTCCCCAGGGGCTCTATAAAGTCAGCCTGGAATGATTCTAGGAGGAGTCTTTAGATAATTAGGTCAATTAGAGTCATCTAAGAGTAGTCTGGGGCTCCTCCCTACCTCCATGTTCTTCACCAGAATTGAGGACAAGATACCTCACCCTTGTCCCCAGGAATAATTTGGATCTGATTGGTGATCCTTGAAGACTCTTCTGAGTATAATTTTCTAGGGCTGGAGTTTTAAGGACAGGGCATAATCCTCTGTCTGTCTGTCTTTCCTCTCTTTGATGTCTTTCTAACTAGGTGACACAGAGCTACAGCCTCGCCTCTTAGAAACTGTTCCCCACCCCTAAGTGTCCAGTGTTGGTTTGCAGCTGAGACAATACGAGGTGAAGGAGAGCTGGATTCAAGGTTGACTTTGGCCTGAGGCTATTTAGACTCTAACTTTAGAAAAGAAGCCGTCCATGTGGTGTGACCCAGCCCAGGTGACTCTCAAGCCCTGCCTTAGAATTTGACACCAAAGCCTCAATCACAACACAATGCTGTTTTGCTTTCCATTTGTCTTGCATTGTGTTGACTCCCTTTGGGAAAGAGCAACGATCAGGATTTAGTATTTCTGGCTCCCTGTCCAGATGCTTTCTAAACTTACCCCCAGTTCTACCAGAATTTCAAATGCAGGTATCCAATAATTAGAGGAAAGAAGAAAGCAACATTTATTTGAAGATCTGCTATGTGCCAAACACTTTATAACTGTTGATCTCCTCTTACTCTCATAATAACTGTGCAAAGTTGGCATTTTAGCCCCCTTTTATAGAGATGGACTCTAACAGAATAATGACTTTCCTTTCTTGGAAGGTTGGCGCATGGCAGAGAAAGGATTCAAGGTCAAGTCTGGGCCTTCTAAAGCATATATTCTTTCCTGGACATGATCCATCTTCCTGAGCACAGCTTAGTCTTGGCAGCCTTAAGTTGGCACCCAGCTGAGCGGTGAAGGAACATTAATACAGGAAAAGAGTCATGTGTTATCTTAAATATTACCATGGCTGTTACAACACCTTTGGAGAAGAATTATTCTCAGTCCCCAAACTCACCAGTGTCTGAAAATCGGATTAACCAGACCACAAACTGACTCATGGGTCCTGGCCCTTGAGGAATTTTTGCGAAGGTGGAACAATGAGAGTATTTTGGGTTTTTGTTGGGTGTTGTACTTCATACCATAATGTCACCTTGTCTTCTCATACCACAGTGTCACAATGTCTTCTTGTCATGAGTTGGGAAACAAATTTGCTGCGGATTGGCAGTTTGGGTGAGAACTAGGAGGAACTTGGGATTGTGGGCCTGGCAGGGGTTTCCTGGAGAGGGTGTGGGGACGGGGTAATCACAGGGCAGTTATGAGTGTCTCCACATTCAAAGGATACTTCTGTATTGTTGCTTTTCTAGTTCTACCTTCTCCGAGTCACTCCCAGGATTTAAGAAATGCTTTCCAATTTCTCCCTTCCTCTGTCAGATGGGCTGTTCTGAAGTTTCTCAGGAAAGTGTTAAGAGCTTCATGCTGGGATAGAGACTTTTTCTTGGAAGTGAGGTAGAAAGAGGTTGGAATACTTCTTTCTTTTGAAGGTGTTGCTTTGGAAACCCTCACAAAAGCTGCCAGTCCATGAGATGTAGGTCACACAGAGCCATTTTGGTAGAGTAGTCAAGAACCTGGGTTCCAGAACTTTCTATGAAACTGTTCTATATCTTACTCTCCCATATGGTAGTGAGTAGCCTACATGTCGCTATGGAGCACTTGAAATGAGGCCAATGCAACTGGAGAACTGGATTTTAAAGTTTAAGTAGAGATGTTCCTTGACTGACAGTGGGGGTTACATCCCAATAAACCTACTGAATGTGAAAAATGTCATATGTGGAAAATGCATTGAATATGCCTTACCCACTGAGCATCGTAAATTACCCTAGCCTACCTTAAAATGTGCTCAGAACACTTCATTAACCTACAGTTGAGCAGAGTCATCTAACACACAGCCCAGTTCATAATAAAGTGTTAAATATCTCATGCAATTTATGGAATACTGTACTGAAAGTGAAAAATGGATTGGTTGTTTGGGTCCTCAGAGTATGATTTCTACTGGATGTGTAGCGCTTTCACACTATTTTAAAGTCGAAAAAAATATGAGTCAAACCATTGGAAGTTGGAATCTGTCCACACTGTATTTTAAAATGATAGAGTCACATGTGACTGTGTTGACAGCACATTCCTAGAGTCTTTCAATTTCAAGATTCCTGACTCTACCACTTGCAACTGTGTTACCTTTGGAAAATTGCTTCACCATTGTGAGCCACAGTTTCCTCATCAGTAAATGAGGATAAAAATGGTACTTAACTTGTCATACTGATGTGAAGATTAAACAAGGTGATGTGTTGAAATGCTTAGCGTGATGTCTGGCACCTAAACTTTCAGTAATGTTAGGGAGCAAAATCTGAGGAGGGAGGAGACCAATAATGTGGAGACATGGGCTGGTCATTGACACAATAGTCGCTTCATCTATTCTGCCTTATAAGTAGAGCTCCAATGTTTCCCATGAATCACTTGGTTTGGTCATGTACTTCACAAGAAGATGGCTTCCTCCTCTCCCCCCATCCCACAAGAGGATGAGTCCCCGAGTCATGTCTTGTCTATACCACAGTGGCTCCTTCCTGCTTTCCACCTTAGTACTCATGTGAGAAACGATTTTACCATAATCTCCCAAAATGTCCCCTGCTCCATGGAAGTCTCCAAAATAGCATGTTAACTATTTCTTTAGTCATCCATACTCAAAGCAAAAACAGCAATATTTTGAGGCCAAAGGGAAACATTTCTTTCCACCTACCTCTGCTTTTTCTATTTGCCCGAGTTCCCTTCTAACTTTTCTCTTCATTTTCCACCAGATGACAATACTCGGATGCCTGGTGACCCTGGGACTCATTGGATGCTGGGCTATTGATCTTGGCAGCTGGACCCAACTCATGTGTCACTAGGTTATTGGAGACAGTCAATAGTCAGAATGACTTCTCTCTGCTTTCTGACTGAAGAAGGTGCAGGCTTTGAGGAGAGGAAAAGACTTTTATATAGCCAAAACATGACTGAGTATATGCTCATTAAGAAAGATATGACATACTCATGGTCAATTAAGCTTGATGGGACTATAAACTGTTGTGAGTTTTCGAATCTTGCTGGAACTTGGGAGCCGGGATAATATGTGTGTGTGAGTGGAGAAGGTGAATATAATCAAGAATTTCTGAAAAATCTGATTTATTGACATATACTTCATTTGCAGTTGTTTATCTACAAGTTTGTCTACTTTATAATTCAGAACTATTATCCTTCTCTACACATGCCAAAGGTTTATAAATATTCAGGAGTTCAGACTCAATTTAGTATACAAGTCATACGTCTTTAGATGTGGAAAGGATTGTAAATGGTACCTCGCGACAAACTCTTCATCTTGTTAGGGACTCCTCCAGGACCACATAGCTTATATGGAAATTGAATTTGCAACTTAGACTGCAGGTTAACATTCTTTCCACTGAAATCTTTTGACCTGCTCTGGCTACTTCCAATTCTCATCCTTCCACCCTAGGAAGACTTCCCTGACCACACTCTCCTTGCCTGCCTCCATACTCCCATGATCCTTTGTGTTTTATCTCACAATACCATCCACTCTGTTGTATTCAGTTGTTTACTTTCCCACCACCCTGTGTGTTCTTTGTGTACAGAAGCTGTTTGGTTTACCACTGCCAGTGGTCTTCTGATAAGTGTTTATCAACTAGCTCTCCAAGGGTTAAACACACACACACACACACACACACACACACACACACATCCCTTGACTTAAAGTGTTTGCCAGTTTCTGTGGTGTAAATATTCCCACTATATTCAATTTCAAGCTACCCAATGTGATAGCACTGAACGCAAAGCTGGGAAGAGATGTGCAGTAGCCCAACATTGTATCATATTTCTATCATGCAAACAGAACAGGTGAAAGCCTGATGAACGTAGGTAATAGGAACATGTATAAAATACTCAGGAAGTGGTGAGTTTTGAGTATTAATTACCTTTGTCTGCAATATATATTATTTCAATGTATGTGCATCTACCCACAACACACTGTGTTCAGCAGTTTTTAACCAAAAACTCCATAACCCCCATGCCCTACCCTCCCTATTCACCTGATCTCAACCTGAATGACTTTTTTTCATTCCCCCCAAAGACAATGACGTCCTCAAAAGGAAATGTTTTGCTGATATGGAAGAGGGCAGAAAAAAATGGCGCAATCACTAAAAGGCATCAAAATTGAGAAGTTCAAAACTGTTTTGAGCAGTAGAAACAGCATCTTGATGGGTGTACTGCATCAAACAGATAGTACTTTGAAGGTGACTGAAGTTTAAACATCAACTGTTAATATTAATCCTGTTTATGAATAATATACCAGTGTGCCAAAAAAGGTATACACATTCTTTTTTTTTTTTTTTTTTTGAGTTGGAGTCTCACTCTGTTGCCCAGGCTGGAGTGCAGTGGCCGCTCCCGCCCACTGCAGCCTCAACCTGCTGGGCTCTGGCGATCCTTCCGCCTCAGCCTTCCGAGTAGCCGGAATTACAGGCATGCGCTACCATGCCCGGCTGATTTTTTGATTTATTGTAGAGATGAGGTCTTGCTTGCCCAGGCGGGTCTCGAACCC